>PVJH01044889.1:0-12722 GCA_004026705.1 Nesogale talazaci | reverse complement strand
TAGGCATGGATATGCCATCTGTGCAAGAGGGCTTCGGAAGTCCGGGAAAATGGAATTGAGAGTGTGAATTTTTCTCCATGAATTTTCTGAAGCCTCCTTGCATTAGTTTCATGCCCCAGAGGTTGTCCTTTTAAATTTACATAGCTAGGAAATAACTCCAGTTTCTATTCCAGAAGTGAGGGGCTGTTCTAATAAAGGCTGACAGAGAAAGCCAGTGTTCTTCAGGGACTTTCAGGAAAAGCTACTAGGCCAAGCTGAGGACCAAACTCCCTAATCTTCCAATTTCACTGCCAGCACACGCACATACGCGTGCACACACTTGCCATCAAATTAGTTCTGAACAGGGTAGAACTGCACTCGGTACGGTTCTCAAAGGGTGATTTCCCGAGGACAGGTCTTTCGTCTGAGGTGGCATCGGAGGCACTAGGCCTGCCAACCATGAGCAGTGGACGGTCAGCTCTGCTACGGAAGTGCCTCTAGGCAGGTTCGCGCCTCCAACCAGCAGGACTAGAAATCGCAACTCGGAGTAGAATGGCCACTTCGTGTTTTCTAGGCTGCAGTCTTTATGAAAGACTGTCAGGTCTCTCTCCTGCAGACTGGCTGCTGGGCTCACACCCCCATCACACCCTCCCCTCTTGGGCAGTGTTCACACACACACACACACACTGCCGACTGCCCACTTGACACCCACCCCCAAGAGCTGACCCAGAAACTCGAGTCTGAAGCTGGAGGTGGCTCGTACAGAAATGGTCCTCTCAGTGCCCCCTGAACGCTGTCCGTGGGGAGATGGCTGGTGTCGCACCAACGGCGGCCACCTGAGGCCCCGCTTGCGCCGTGCTCAGCAGGACACTGCGTGAGAACAAACTTTTCGGTCCCGCCATCGCCCTCCCTAGCCTCCGTCCATGGTAACCTAGTAACTGAAGGTCCCCATCTGGAATACAAGTGTAAAACATCTGATTTGAGTTGCTATGGAAATTAAATATATGAAGCCATCCTTAACAGCCCTCAGCATTTTCCAAGCCAACATTAGCCATTATCCCCATTATCTTCAATCTACAAAGATCCAGGACCAGTCCTCCACATGCTTCCCCCAGTCCTAGGTGACGATGACAGCCAGGGCGGCACCCGATTTCTGCGCCAACCGCCTTGCCCAAGCAGCCTGCAAATGGAATGAAATCCAGCTGCAGAAAGTCGTCTTCTAAGCCAGGGGGCTGCCCTGCCCTCCCCTCTCCCCCAGCACTTCTCCAGGGCTGTTCAGACAGGATTTCACTGAACTAGGACTTGCCTCCCAGACAAACTCCCTCGACAGCCCGGCGTCGTCTTTGGGCACTGCAGTCCCAAACCGGCCAATCTGATGCTGCTTATCTACTCCAGTGCTTAGAGAACCTGTATACACAATCATTGTAAGCATTGCACTGGGCCCCAACACACTGCTCCCCTGAAACTCCGGAGTCCCAACGCTCCTGACAAGGTAGTGTAGGTGAAGAAGATTCCTTTTCCACCTTCTCTATCACCCCAGTCCCTGGTGCTGGTCCCTCGTCCATTACGCTAGGAACTTGGTTCTCAAGATGTTGGCCACCCATTCAAATCCAGCGGCGGCTCTCAGGAGCAGCACTGGGTAGCGCCCATGACCACCAGAGACAGTGATGCCCCCCCCCCCCAAAAAAAAAAAAAAGGGAAAAAAAGATGTTGGCCAACCAGCAGCGCAGTATCCCCACTGGTCAGAGGACCTGAAGGAGAAAACAAATGCTTGGAGCATTAACAGCCTGCAGAGACTTACCAGAACTGCACCCATGCGCAGGACCAGAGAAGGACCCACCCTCCCTCCCCAGTGAGGCTGACCCTCCATTACTGTCCCATCACCTCAAGAAGAGAAAAAAAGGTCCAAACTTCAGGAGAAAGGTTGAGACGAAACTGGAAGCCTCTATTTAGTCTTGTTCCAGGAGCAAGCCAGTGAAAGCCATGGACGTAGGTAGAGGTGACAGGTGCAGAAGTTGCAGGAGCCTGCAGGTACCCTGGAAGCCTGCACTTTCCACGGCATCCATGGTTCTCAGGCACTGGACCCCACCCTCCCCACCCAACTTCCAGGACCCTGGAAATCACAGGTTGACAATAAGCGAAGCATGAGGAGTGGTTTCTAGAAGTAGCAGAAGTGGCATAGTTTATGGAATGGGAGGTTATCAAACATTCTATTAAGAGAGAAGAAAATCACACCGCGAGTTGATATTGTAGCTCCTTCTGGCTTCAGGCAAGGGAAGTCTGGAGGCTAAAGCAGCCCAACTATCAGAAGAAAGAGATGATAGGCCATTAGTGACCTATCTAGGCCAGGTCCTATCAACAATGGTCCCAGGCTGTCCTATGGCTTGGCACAGTGGCAAAACCCTCCCTGCAGAGCAAGGAGGGCAGAAAGCCACACTGAGGAATACTAAAGACACAGGCTACAATCACTGGCCTAACACCAACCAACCTTTGATTTCCAGGGCAAAAGCTCAGGTAATGTTTCATTAACTCAGCCCTCAAGTTGCACAGTCTCCCTGCAGGAGAGTGGCAAAAACCCCAGCTCCCATGACCCTCTGGGCTGAAAAACTTCAAGGGCACACCAAACACCTAGCGGCAAAGCAGTGAGTGAAAGCTGTCAAGGGGGCCTGGGCATCCCCGAGCTCCAAACACCTGGCTGCCTACAAAGCAAGCAAGAGCTCTCACAGCTGTGGATGGCCCACTCTGACACGCTGGGCAGAAGGCATAGGACATCTCACGCGCCCCCCCCCCCCCATCCCCAGCAAGGTCAAAAGTTAGGACCCACCCCAAGCCTCACACAGCACCTCTGAACCCCACAGGAAGACCCAGGCTTTCGGTTCTCTCCCCCCCAACCAGTCTTCAGCCCTGTGCCTGTCACCAAGCCCCAGCCTCCATCTGGTGCCCACCTGGAGCCACCCCGTTCTTTTCGCTCTGGTTCTCTCCAACCCCAAGGCGGGACTGAAAGCACAAGAACCCCCAATTCCTCACGCAGCCCCAGAACGTAGTGTTGTGTGCAGTCCAGCCCTGCCCTGGGGCTAGGGTGCCACGCCAACTATAAACCCTTGCAAGACATCTCAAAATCCCAACTAGCAGCAAGAGGGGGGAGGAGTCTCAGGGCAGACATAGGGCACTCCCATGGTTCAACAGGTCAAACAGCAGGTCTAGAAGCCAGGGCCTTCTCCCTCCCTGTCCATCCCTTTTCCTAACAGTCCCAGGGCTACCATCACCCCCAGCCCTCACTTAAGCCCACAGCCTCAAAGACCCACCAGCCCTTGTAAACACTAAACATTGCCTCCCCACACTGTCTCCCACCCCGCTGGCTGGCTCCATTGAGGCCAAATCCCAGCGCCGTCCCGGGGAACAGGGTGTTCCTGAACACAGGTCACAAGTCGGGAGACCGGGTCAGCATGGAAAGGAAGTAAACAGGCACTATGCTTGCTGCCTTTCGTGTGTCCTAAGTCAAACAGAGGGCAGAGAAGGCCAGTCCTAAGGATGGCTGCCTAGCGGGAGGCCAAGGAGTTAAGATTCTTCTGGAGAACAGGGACGTCACTCTCACTCTCACGTCCAAACCTTGCCTCAGCCACCCTGGGCAGTCAGCTGCCTCCCCTTAGTGGCCACTTTCTTCCTGGATGTCACAATGGGCTCCTAAGAGGCTAAGTGCAATTAAGACAATGACAACCAGGTTTCCAAACTGCAAATCGCCCCAAGTTTTATTGTCATCCATACAAAAGGGGTGAGGGTGGGGGGAGGGGTGAAATAAAGTTTTCTAACACCATCTACTTGGGGAAATGGGGCAGCGAGATTGTGCCGGTCAACATCATGGGTCAGTGGGGGTTTGGACCGAAACCAATGGACTCTCCCACCAGAAACCCAGTCCCGAGTCCACGAGGGGCCGGAGGCTGGCCCCTGGGCTGCTGGCACAGCGTGGCGCGAAGGAAGTGGTTACCAGGGACACTTTCCTAGTCTCCCGCACGTCTAAAAAGAGAAGGGCGCCGCATCCGCGGCTGCAGGGCTCCAGACCACCTTAAATAGCGCGCACAAAAATAAAAGGGAGTCAGAAATAAAAAGGAGTTCCCCTTCGGGACCAATGGGAGGCGGCAGGGAAGGGGAACCGTGCATCTAGAGCCCATGGCAAGACTCGCAGCTGAGGCGAAGGACCAAGGTAGGTGCCGGCCGAGCACTCGGAAGGACCGTCTCAGGGACAGCCCCAGAGAGGGGACGGAGAGCCGCAGGCGGGACAGGCGTGGGCTAGCGGCTGTAACCTGGGTCTGCAGAGCCCATCCCACTCTCCCCCCTTCCCTGCCCACCCCCCCTCCGAGTAGTGCCCGTCCCGGGACGGCCCTACATGCGGCGCTGGTAGCCAGAGTGCATCTGCGCTGCCCGCAGGTAATCGTTATAGGAGCCCGAATAGCGTGGGTAATCGGAATGGGCATCGGGCAGGCGACGGGCATCCAGCGAGGACTTTGTCGGCGAGCGGCGGAACGAGAGCTGCGACTCTGATAAACGGCGGTAATCAGAGAGCTCGGCTAAGCGCCGGTCGGAACCATACCTAGTCGAGAGAAGAAGACAGTTGGTGAATGAGACAATCCGGGGGGGGGGCGCTAGGTGGGTGCGGGGGGGACGCCGAGGGTTTGCTCAGACTGGTCTCCAACAAACAAGACTGTCAGAAGGCTCACCACCCTGTGTCCAGGACGTGAATCCAGGCTGGAGGCCAGCGCAGCCGGAACCCCAGCCCCCGCCTCCCCAGCCCCCAACAGCTGGCGTGCGTCTGGGTGGACACCTTCCAAGCCACCAGCAAGGCCCCCCCACCCCCACCCCGAGGCCCTGCACAGCCAGCAAGGCCTTGGTTGTCCTCAACATAACGGCGGACGGAAGCCGAGCCCCGAGCCCCCCCTCCTCACAGTGGGCGCGCCTAAGACGGACATCCGCCTTCAGCCGGTGAGTGCCCAAGGGTAGACGCTCACACCCGCCCCACCAAAGCCTGGGCAACCACCAGACAAGCGGAAGGAGCCATCTTAGAGGCGGCACCTCCAAGGCTGGCGCCAGCCTAGACCAGGCACTGCAAGTCCTAGTAGGACGCCGCCTGCTGTGCGGCTTACGGGCTGAAGGGGAGTGGTGGGAAGCAGAGGGCTGAGCACTCCGGCCCCACTTAAAGCCGAGTGACCAGAGTCGTCCGCAGAACCCCCGCCCTCAGCCTCTAGACAGCCCACGGGAGAAGAGCAGACCGAGTCCGGTGTCCCTTCCCTGCCAACCTCGGCCCCCTGCCCGAAGCCCTGGCTGGGGGCGCAGGCGGAGGGGCATACAGTACCTTTTCGACATGGCGACAGCCTTTTTGTATGGATCGTCGTAGCTGGCCCGGGGTGGGGAGAGGCGGGTACGCTCATAGGGCGGCGGGGTACTGTTGGCGTTGGCAACGGCCCCCTGGGACATGGACAGGTAGGCTGCAGACGGCTGACCTGCCCCATCGTAGGCACTGCCCAGCTGGCCACGGTAGGAGGCGGCCGCTTGGGGATGCTGCTGGGCAGCATAGGAAGCAGCCAGCGAGGCTGACGACTGGGTGCGGAAAGGCGCCGTCAGGGTGGCGGAGGGCTGGGCCCCGTAGGCCGCTGCAGCCCCGTAGGAGCCAGTGGCCGCAGCAGCCGACTGAGCCCCATAGGAGCCCGACAGGCCCATCGATGCTTGGGCCCCGTAACTATTCAGCTGGGTCTGCACGACTGGCTGGGCCCCGTAGGAGCCGGCCATGGGGGTGGCGGCTTGGGCGGCGTAGGCGGCGGGCTGGCTGGCGTAGGCGGCGGCCGCAGCGGGCTGAGCCACATAGGCCGCCGGCTGGGACGAGTAGGGGGCCGCCTGCTGCGCCGCGTAGGGGGCCGACTGGGCGTTGTAGGAAGCCGAGGGCTGGGCGCCGTAAGATGCTGCCTGGGCCCCGTATGCCAGGGAGGAAGCGGCAGACTGGGCCCCATAGGAGGCAGCCTGGGCCCCATAGGAACCCAGGGAGGAAGCGGCCCCCTGGGCGCCGTAGGAAGAGGCAGCGGCCCGGACCCCATAGGAAGAAGCTGCCTGGGCGCCATAAGACTGGTTACCATAGGAGGCGAGGGAGGAGCCCTGAGCCCCGTAGGAGTTGAGCGAAGAGGCCGCGGCGGCCTGGCCCCCGTAGGAGAGGGCTGAAGCTGAGGCCTGGGCCCCACCGTAAGGGCCGAGCGAGGACGCGGCAGCAGACTGGGTGCTGGGGCTGGCCAGCTGGCCCCTGTACGGGGCTCCCAGGGAGACGGAGGGCTGTGCACGGTAAGAGGCTGCCTGGGCGGTCATGGGCTGAGTCCGATAGCCGACCCCCAAGGAGGCGGACGGCTGGGCCCTGTAGGCAGCCCCCAGGGACACAGAGGGCTGTGCCCGGTAAGTGGCAGGCTGGGCCGTCAGAGGAGCCACGTAAGAGGCTCTGGGAGGTGAACGGCGCAGGGGGCTGCGGTCGCGACCAAAGAAAGGTGGCGTGGGCTGCCGGGCCTGCCCATCAAAGCCACCAGTGCTGTTGCCAAAAGCCTGTTGGTAGTCGAAAGTGGCAGAGAAGCCACCAGTTCCGGGGAATGCCGCATCCCCAGCCCCTGGTTTCTTGGTCTTGTCCCCAGACTGGATAGCCAGGCCAGGCCCCTTCTTCTGACCCTTGGTTGAGAGTTCCACGTTGATGCGCTTGCCCTTCACTTCCTTGCCGTTGAGCTGCGCGATGGCGGCTTTGGCATCAGCCTCCTTCTCCATGTGAACAAACGCGTAGTCTGATAAAGCAGCAGACAAAGGGTTAGCGATTAGGGGGGCAGGGCACGCTACCTGGTGGCTCCCCAACTGGACACACCACAGCACCCAGGTGCTGCAGCGACCTCCAAACCCCTCTCTCTCTCAAGGAGTCCGTCATCCGCAGGCTCCCACCTCACCAAGCTGGCTCGGGCCTCAGCAGTCACCTGGGCCTGCAGCCCTTCAGGCCATTCTCCCCTCGACCCTGCAGCCTCGCCCAGCTGCCTGGTGAGAGAAGGGCGAGCCAGATGAACTGCAACACCGGGTCCGAAATGCCCAGGAAGGGCCCTGCCCAGGGCCACGCCATCCTGCAGGCCCCTCACCGGAAACTCAGTGCTCCCACACGGCAACGACCCACTCCCAGCCTGCCAGGGCCCTCTCTCGGCCCCACGTCCAGTTCAGAGGCAGGCACAAGACTGCAACACGTGGGTTCCAGAAGGCCAGCCTCAGCACCCCCTCCCGCTTTGTTCACAGCACGTCACCACCGCCTTCCACACAGTGCTAGGAAAGGTGAGACCCAGGCCCAGAATCCCAGCCGGGCAGTGCCTTGTCGCCATACCAACCTATTCCTGAGCCGTCAGTGGAGGAGGCAGGACTCTGTAACGGGGCTGGAAAGGGGGTGTTTAGAAAGGAGGTGCTGGGCCTCACATAAGGCCACGGACGGAGGGATGGAAACCGAGGCCCAAGCCCCCGTCCTCCCCGATGACATTTCCCACTGCTCCCTCGGAGGTGGTCAGAGGCCTTCTAAGCCCCTTGGGCTTCTGTTCACAGAGCTAACAGTTTACAGGAAGGGGGGGGCAGGGGGTTTGTGGTTTCGCAGGCTATCCCTGGGCCCTAGGCCAAGAGCTGTAGGCGCTGAGGATGTTCCTGCTGGTTTCTCAGGGAAGCCAGCTGGCCCTAACACCCTCCCCACCAACCACACGCAGTGAGAAAACTTGAGGAGGAGTGAAAAGAACAATTAGACTTCCGCATGCACAAATCACAAGGGTCTGCGGACGCTCTGAAGACTGATGGGTGCACCGGACCCATCCATTCTGGCCCAAGGACTCCTCGAGAGATGGAAATCCAAGTGCAAGGATCTCTCACTTATCTGAGGGAAGCGGCACTACCTGGAACAAACTATTCACCACGAAGCCTTTGCAAAGGTCTCCAAAGCAATGGCCCATTTCCCTGGAAACAGCACACGGGATGTCCTGGGCTACTCCCACAGCAGGCCGTCTCTCTGGGTTTGACGGCGATGCTACCAACTCCACCTCCACACCAACAGAAGCCATCGATGGCCTTGACAAACAACAAAAACAAAAACCAGAAATCAAAAGGATGACCCCACAATCCCAAGCTGGGCCTAGAAGGCCTGGATGTGAAGCATTGTACCATTTCTCCATCAGACAAGTCCAAGAGAACAAAAGTACCTCACAGAGCACAAACCGTTACTAACAAGGAACGCTACTGAATTCCAGGAATGAAAGGGTGCCCCGCCCTGCAGAACCCCACCTGTTGCCTCTAATGCCATTTCTATATGCAAACTCGAAAGATGAAGAACAAAATGAACCAGCACAACTGTCTGAACACTCCCCGGGTCAGAACTCTAACCTACCGACTCTATATATTTGAAACCTAACGAGTTCTTCAGTTAAGGTCCAAAGTACCAGGGGTCTGAGAAGTAGAGGTTGAGCAAATGAGGCACAGGGAACTCCAGGCAGGTACAGAGAAGACTAAGGAGCCAGTCTCTTCCTGAGACTGGCGAGGGCTAGGGAACAATGTCCCCTAGAAACGTGGAATGGGTCACAATCAATGCCACAAAATAAGATGGGCGTCAATTGTCAACTGGGAAAGGAGCATGCTCTAAAATGCTCACAGGCTTGGCAATCGACCATCTACTCCCTGCTTGGCTGACTTGTGCTGAGACCAAGTGATGAAATCCTTTGAAAGTTGAGATTTCCAAACTATGTGATTCAACTGTCCAGACTACACAACGCTCCTCTCCCTGCCACCCCCGCCCCAAGGAGTCAAATACAAGTCTAACCCATCTCTACCAAAGCCTGATTTTGCAGAAATGTGAACAAGTGGTCCGACTGACTCAAAGACTTATTATCAGGGCCGGGTGTCACCATGGGGAGGAACTCAACGACCCCCTAAGACACGCTCCATGAGGAACCCAACTATTCCCAGAGCCATAAAGAGAAACCAGGATCTAGAAAACTCCAGGGACCCACAAACCGAGAGGTAGTCCAAAGAACAGTATAGCCTCTGAATGAGGCCAATTGCAGCTACAGGGACCAGACAGCAATGTCTTTTGCAAAGAAAGATCTCCCAACCACAGTCCTCCTGACCGAAGTACAGGGTGCCCAGAAAAGTGAGTTCCTAGCCCAAAAGGAGTTTGAAATTTTTTAACTTGAAATGATAAAGTTCTGAAGAGGAAGAAACCATGGCCGCCAACCCCCCCCCCCCAAAAAAAAAAAAGCAGAGTGGACCTTTCCCTTTGTCTTTCAGACCTTCCTCAAATCCTGAAATGGCTCCTCAGGGCTGCCCATCCCTCACTCAATACCCAGTAAGATGTGGTCGTGGAGTGGTCACAATCCGTTTCCATGGCGAGTTTTGCCCTAGCAAATCAAATCACATCTAAGCTCCCAGAGTAACCTAGCAACCGTGTTTTTCTCTTATGAAGTAAAACAGAACGGAGTGTCCTGTGCAGTGCCAAGCTTCTGTGTTTTTCAAAGCCCTAACAGCACTCACTTCAATGCCCATCCGTAGCCCAAGAAACCAGCTCACCATTTAATCACTGTCTTCCCAACTTAAAAAGGTCACTTTCCTTCACTCTAAAGACAGAAAGGCGCCAATGCAGGACAGGATGTCCACCCACGTTTCCCTCCCAGAGTCTGAGTAGCTCACCTTTCCACCCTGAGGAGAGGACAACGCATTTCTGGACCCTCAAACTTTCAGAGACAAAAATACATAAAACCTGCAGCACCCTAAGCAAGTCGGCCAGGAAATCGGGATATCACTTACTAGATCCCACCACTGCGCCTCCTCACTTGGTGTGGCCCTGGGCCAATGGCAGGAAAAAAGACCTGCCTTTCTTTTCTGGTGGCTCCAGGTGAGCTTCTTGGCTCCATGCAGTCCACAAAGGCAGACCTCAGATGCCAGAATCTAGATTCTTTTAGGCCGCTCCCCAACCCAGCTTCAAAACCACCAAGGCAAAGTCGCCAGGTCGATGAAACGCAGGTTTTAATTAGAACCAAGCACATCGCCTAGCCATTTCCTGGCTCATCGGAAGACCTGCCAGCTCTGAACTCAAAAGCAAAACCCCATGCCCTGGACAATACGGAGCACCCAGGGGGCAACAAGCCAGGACTCAAAATCAGAGGGAAGGGAAACAGTGCAGCATCAATCCGGAACCAGGAGTAAGCCTGCAACCTTGGGCATCCCTCCACCCCTCAGGAGGCATGCATGGTCCCTAGAGGTGCCTTTGCCTAGAAGTCAGTAACACCTCAGTGGGAAAGGGCACCTGCAGCCACAATTCCCCCCCAGCCTCAGGCTTCTCAAGTGGCCACCATCAGGAGGAGGGCAGCAGCCATCCCGGGAGCAAAGCTAACTCGACCCGGGTCCCCTGACTGGCCAAACAACTAAGGGCATTTACCACCAATTTTAAAAAGAAAGAACCCTCCGGGAGTGGAGGAAGGTTGATTTAAAACCCAGATTTAAAAAAAAAAAAAAAAAAAAAAGGCCACTGGATCCTAAAGAGAAACAGGCGTCAATCTTGATTGTGGAACATCCCCTACTCCCCCCCAGGAAAGGCAAACTAGCTGAGGGTCCTGTCATTCAACCCATGGCAAGTAAATCAGGAGCAACCTCTTGCACGCACACCCCCCACCTGATTGTGCACCCCCCACCCACCCACCTCCTTGCAAAGTCACCAGCCTTTGTCACGGCCACAGAGAAAAAAGGGCCCCGCTGAAACCAGCCTTCTTCCACATTGAGAAAAGCCAGGGTCCCCGGCCTGCGGCATCGACTGCAACTGGGAGCCCCCAAAGAAACACCCGTGGTCGCTGGTTGGCAGCGGCTGCCACGCCTACACCCTCCGAGCAGGGGTCAAAGGGGTTCGGAAGGGGCCCCTGGTGAACCCGCCGGGAACTAAGGCCGACCCAGGCTGACCACGCTAGCCGATCCCAGCCCGAGAGGAAGTCCAAGGGCCCCGTTACCTTCCGCTCAGGAGGATTCATCGGGAGGGAAGGGGAGGGCGGCCTTGGGGCGCGAGCCCCCACCTGTTCCCTCTTCCCTGGCTCTGCCAGGCGTCTGCAGACAAGTGAGGAAGGGGCGGAAACTTCCCTGCTCCGCGATCCCGCATGCGCCCGTCACACTTCCCCATTTCCGCTCGGGGCCGGCGCGGGAGACGACGGGAAGGCGCGCCCCCGGAACCCTCGCCAAGTCTGGCAGGCGCGTCTCCGGCCCCGCAGCTCGGCTCCCGGCGGCCGCCGCGCCCACCCCGAGGCGCCGGCCCGCCCCGCGGAGCGACGGGTGGCCAGGCCACAGGAGGGGGGGGGGACACACACTGCCCCACGCGCCCCCAGCCCGGCACCTCGGGCTTCGCCCCTGCCGACTCCCCACCGCGTAGTGGCCAACCCCCGGGGGTAGGGGCGTGGCTAACAAGCAGTGCCCGCGCGCGCAAGCCCCGAGCGCGTCTCCGCGTTACCTTTTACCACGTCACACTCGATGACGCGTCCCCGGCGCTCGAAGAGGCTACGCAGTTCCTGGCTCGTGCACGCAGCGGACACATTGCCCACGAAAATCTTCCAAGTGTTAAGCGGCCGTGGGCGCGACATCTCCACCACGAGCGCGCGCCCCGGCCGCAGCTCGTGGCCATGCAGCGCCTCGATGGCGCGCAGCGCGCCCGCGTTCTCGCGCATGTGCACGAAGGCGAACTGTTTCATGACGGCGCAGCTCATGACCGTGCCGTAGGGCGCGAAGAGGGCTGCCAGCTCCTCGGGCGCCGTGTCGGTCCCGTCGACATTGCCCACGAATATCTTCATTCTGCCGCCGCCGCCGCCTTCCTGGAGAGCCGTGATCTCTCCTCCAGCCACAGGCGAGACGTCCGGCCGACCGGCAGTCCGCTCCAGGAATGGCTGGCGAGCGAGAACCCCGCCGCGCAGGCGCGCTGATGCGGCCAATCAGGATCCGCAGCCCGCCCTGCCAGGAGCCAATCAGGAAAGCAAAAGGGCAAGTCACTCCGACGCAGCCAATCCCAGAGGGCACGGAGCCCGCTCGTTCGCGAAAGGGGCGGAGAGAAACGTCGGCGCGCGACCAACCGCCACAGCCCGGGGTGGTGGTTGGGGGGGGACGAGGGGGCGGAAACGGTGATGGCGCGCGGCTTAGGCCGGCGGCCCGAGGCCTCGGAGGCGACTTTTGGCCCGGGCGGGGCCGAGCTGCGAGCGGGCAGCAACAACTTTGTTCGCTTCCAGCCAGGCTCCTCCCAGTCTGGCCGCGGGAGGAGAGGCCGCTTCCGGAGAGAGGCCACCGGAAGCCGGGGCCTGGCGGGAGGGGTCCGGGAGAGCCAACGGTTCCCGGGTTCCGTGCGTTGAGCGGCCTTTGCCCCCCGGGCAGCCCTCGCGCTGGGCATTCCTTCTTTGCACACACCCTCCTGAGGTTGCTCTAAGGCCTGGCGGCGACGGGAACGCCCGCGGCCGTCGTGGGATTTCCATTCGAGAGAGGAGACGCCGCCCCTCTGTAGATGGAGGTTTTCCACGCTACAAAGCTGATGGCGGGAGTTGAAACTTGGATGAAAACAGCCCTTGAGGGGGCCGAAATTGAGCCTGCGCAAGCCATGACGCACACAAAGTAAAAAGCCTACTATCTAGAAAGATCTTTGCACCGCCGAAGGAATGTCAACAGACCTGCCGCTTGACCAAACCCAGCAAATATTCGCC
>PVJH01044888.1:0-12736 GCA_004026705.1 Nesogale talazaci | reverse complement strand
TCGTGCAGAGCACTGTCCGGTCCTGGGGCATCCCCACAGCGGGGCTTATGTTTTGAGTCCATGGTTGCACTCCAGCTCATGGAGGACCATCTTCCTCTCTTCAGCATCACTCTAATTAACCAAGCATGATGTCCTTCTCCGGGAATTGGTTCCTCCTCATAACTTGTCCAAAAAAAACTTGAGACAAAGCATCCCCACTCCTCAACCCTCCCCCCAGCCTCATTCCTCGGACAGCCTGCGTTATAGAGACTAGTCATTGCCCACACCACAATGGAAAGACTCAGTCCTTTGATCTGCCATATTCATCATCCAACCTTTGCATGCTGTAACTTGTTTCTTTTATTTGTTCTTCCTCTCTTTATTTTTAATAATCCTATCACCTTATAATTCACATGCCATATAATTCAATGATTCAAATATATTTAAAAAGAGTGGTGCAATCATCACCACAATCCATTTTGCAACATTTTCTTCATCCTGATTACTGGCTTCACAGTAACCATAAGCCTCCCTTCCCATAGCCCAATGGAATTATTAATCTACTGACTGCCTTTGCATCGCCCGGGCTGAATTTCATATTAAGAAAGCCATACCCCCAAATGAGAACAAAATAAAACACAGACAACCCTCAATCCAAAAGGAAGCAGATGACGATAGAAAAAAGAACAAGTGAAAAATTGGCCCCACGAGAAAACAAATGTCAACGTGTTAAATGTCAACCTGCCTACATTGGCTGTAATCTGCTTTCCAGGGTCCTCTGTCTGAAGGCCAAACTGTTCACCTCCCTAGGCTGGGGTCTGAGGGAGAACTGTGAAGCCTTGATCCAAGTGGGGCTCTGCAAATGGATTTGGGGCTTTCACTTTCATCCGTATCCAGGGACTCAAAATTCGAGCTCTCATACAATTCCCTCTTTAATCATTGATTTTTGATTTATAATCGTTGCCTTCCTCAGACTGGTGTGCACCTTCTGTTGCCTCTTAGATCGCTCCTTGTTTTAAGACAGGCCCTTGAGCCCTCAGGTACTATTCTCTTCTCTGTCTTCCTTCATTTCTCTTGGTATAGTGCTTAGCTCTCCCATTTTACTCTCTCTGTATCTGACTGCCTCTTTCTTTTTCTCTGTCTCCTTCCCTCCCTCTTCCTCTCCTACTCACTCACGGTCTTCCTGTTTTGCTAGGCATCTACTTCCACCTTGTCCCTCCTTCCCTACATCTGCTCCCCTTCCAGCCCTGATAAATGGCTCTGGGTTTTCTCAGTTACAAAGTCCACGCAAATCCTAAATCTTACCGAATTCTTAGTGGGTACCCACAGTAGATTGCAAGTTAAACCAACAACAGATGAAAGCACACAGGGTCAAATTTGTTATTGACTAACAATCTCTAGCCTGTTCTGCTGGGCAGAAATAGGATCCCTGAACAAAGAGAATTGCAAGTGGTGGAAATAATGACAAGGAAAGAAACCGAAGACAGAGGCTAGAAATTAGTCCAACTGGTTATGGCCCAAAAGCTAAATGACCAATCAGAGATTCAGAAGAATTTAAGCACAAAAGAATGGAATCTTGCTAAAACTATTTGTTTACAGCATTTCTTGTTTGTTAGGTGCAGCTAAATTGATTCTGACCCATAGGAACTTTGTTCTGTTGTGCAAGAGAATAAAACACCACCCAGTCCTGTGCCATCCTCGCAAGCATTATGTCTGCCCGTCCCCCTTGTTGAGGGACTTCCTCTCTTCTGCTGCCCCTCTGCCTTACCAAGTATGATGTCCCTCCTGTTGACATGTCCAAAGTACATGAGGCCAAGTCTCACTATCCGTATTCCTAAGAAGTCTTCTTGCAGGACTGCTTTCAGTGAAAAAAGAAATTGCGTAGCTATGTGATATGAGGCATTTTACTGGTGAATATCAGAGAATACAGCCCTCAGCATGGATTGTGTACATCTTAACATAAAGCAAATTAACTCAAGTGAGCCAATAGACAACAGCATGGTAAATGCAGAAACGATTAAAGCTGCCAAAGACTTCATTGTACTTGGGTCCATCATCTGTGCCCATAGAAACAGCTGTCAAGAAATCAAAGACAGGTCAGCTATGAATGACCACTCCGAAGTTTTAAAGAGTGAAAATGTCACTCTGAGGACTTAGATACCCCTGACCTAAGCTTTCGATCATGTCATGTGTGGGAGAAAGGTAGTCTTTGGGTAAAGAAGGTCAAAGAATTGCTGCCTTTGAATTATAGGATTCCCAGGAGAATACGCAAATCTGTCTTGGGAAAACTTGAGCCTGAATGCTCTGTAGCTGTGAGATGGACAAGACTTCATCTCACATGTTTTAGGCATATTTTAGATGTGTCTTCAGGAAGGAACAAATGTAGAAGGAACTCATGCTGTATATCCAGGGTCAAAGAAAAAGAAGAAGATGCTAAATTCAATGGGTGGACACAGGATCCAATGGATTCAATTGCAACAATGGATTCAAACATTGCAGCAGTGGTAAGGATGGCTTGTTGCAGGATCACAGGGCTTCCATGAGTGGGCGTAGAGGGGGTAGCAGCCAGACACACCAGAAGAAATTGATTCCTTGATTCAGGAATTAAATGAGCTGAATGGAAGGTTTTGTTTGCTTGCTTGTTTGTTTTGCAGAAAATGCTTCCTTGGTGAAAACTCATCAGGGTCAATATAATTCTGCTTTAAAAGTTTGTATTCATATTTAGTCACAATGTCCTCAGTACCCCGACAGCTGGGCCAAGTAACTTCCTGGGCACTGTAGAGACCCCCTTTGGAATCCACATCTCTATCTTGGACCGTAAGTTGGTGGTCTCTGCTGAAAACTTTGGAAGTCAACAGCCACTGAGGGGGAAAGATGTGCCATAGAGATTACAGTTTTAAAAGCCTCATAGGGCTGTCGGTAGTGTGGTAACGACTTGATGCTGTTGAATTGAGGGTGCCCACCTGTTCCAATGCTGATGTCAAAGGCCCTGTGGTTTAGGGGCAGAAGCTCACCTTCTGATTCCAGGCAGCCTACCTCTGCACTGTCCCCACCCATCTGCCACTGGAAGCTTACCTGTTGCTGTAGTGCTGACACGATTTCTACAGAACTTCTAGATCTAGGTTTCCCAAAGTGGTCTATACGACCTCTCAAGGGTGCTGGAACGATCCAGGGAGGGTGCAAGAGCAGATACCTACACTTTATCCTGGATCATGGGCTACTGTCCAAACGGCCTCATTGTCCAGGAGGGCACTGGGTAAATTTCTTTATAGGGGACAATAGGCCAAATAAGTTTGGGAACCTGGGGTCTAGACCAGAGTGTGGCAAACTTTGAGATTGGGAAGCCAATCCCATCCCTCACAATAATTTAAAAATTATTCAAGCACCATAAATAAAATTTTATAAGCAAATGAAGTCACCATTTTATGAATAACATATTTTTAATAAATCATTTTATTGGAGTCTCATTCAACTCTTACCATGATCAATTCATACATCAATTGTATGTAGACCATATTTGTACTTTAATTGCCATCATTATTCTCGAAACATCCTCAATCTACTTAGGCCCCTGGTATCATCTCCCCATATTGCCCCTCCCCCATGACCCCTTAACAATTTATGAATTGTCATTGATTTGTCATATCGTACACTGTCCAATGTGTCCCTTCACACACTTCCCTGTTGTCCATACCCCAGGGAGGAGGTCATATGTAGATCCCTGAAATTGGTTTCCCCTTTCTACTCCACCTTCCTTCCACCCTCCCAGTACCACCACTCTCACCACTGGTCCCAAAGGGATCATCTGTCATGGATTCCCCATGTTTCCAGTGTACCTTCCCTGGTCTAGCTGAATTTGTACTAATACACCTTTAAAAGCATTTTTTCCACAAGTCACATGCACATCTCGAAAGAGTCCAAGGTGGGTTGAAAGCCACACTGTGCCAACTACCCCCAAGTATAGATCCAGAAACACTAGCGAGAAGACCTGCCACTCTACTTCCAAAACGCATCCAGGGAAAGGACTGCCAAGATTCCTCCCCTAACCGATCTTTGAGATGGCTCGGGCAGGCCAGCAGTTTAGTTGGGCATGAGGTCATCCCATGTTGGGGCCGGTTAGGTGGCAGCTGACAACAAAGATGGTTGTGGTGGTGGGTACAGCGTCTGGGCACAGCAGACCTTCCTGTGCATGAGCCACTCAGGATCCCCGCCCCTGCCACACCACTGTGGGAGTCTTCCTCCAACCTCATTACCTTTTTTTATTTAATCATTTTATTGGGGGCTCATATATCGCTTTTCATCATACGTAGTTCAATACATAGTTACATATACTGTGCCAAGCACCCCCACTTGCCTGCCCTTGTCAACATTCTCCCAACATCTGCCTTTCCACCTGGGCCCTTGATATTAGCCTCCCTTCCTTCCCCCTCCTCCCCCAGTCCTCATTACTCTGCAATCATTATTGTTTTGTCATATTTTACACTGCCCTGCATCTCCCACTGCCCACTCCTCCCTAAGTCCGTCCTCCAGATAGGAGACAGTCTGCAGAGCCCCATACCTGGCTTCCTTTCTCCACCCCACCCTCCCTCCACCCATCTGGCAACTCCACTCCTACCAGTGACCCCAAGGGTTTCATCCATCCCGAATTCCCTGCGCTTCCAAATCCCATCTACGCCAGTGCACCTCCTGCAGTCTAGCTGGAACTGCAGGGCAGACTTGGTACCATGGTGGTTGGGGGGAGGAAACCTTCAGGAAATAGAGGAAAGTTTCATGCTTCATTGCTACCTCACTGCCCTTTGACCCATCTCCTCCCCATAACTCCCCTGTCAGGGGGTGTCCAATTGCTCACCAGTGGGCTTTGGGTCCCCACCCTGCTCTCCCCCTCACTCTTACTGATTAAATCCTTGTTCTTTGATGTTTGATGTCTGCTCCCTTCGACCCCTCATGATCACACAGGTGGGTGCGCTTCTTCTATGTGGGCTTTGCTGTTTCTGCGCTGGATGGCCACTTGTTCACCTTCTAGTCTTTAAGATCCCAGCTACTTTATCATTTGTTGGCTGGGCGCCATCAATTTCCTCAGCTCTGTCTGCCTCTGCACTCTTTTGTCCTCAGCGATCATGACAGGAGGGTGGGCGCTTAACGATATGTTTTTCATTCTTTGATGCCTGATAGGCTCATCCAACCTCATTATGGAGGCAGCCACAGTCCCAGGAATTCACTCTGTGAGCGGCAGTTGACAAAATATCTTCACTTCTGTTTTGATCCTCCCAACAGCCAGTCTTGGGAGACAAGTTCTCCAGGCCCACCCTACAGGTGAGGTGATCGAAGTTCAGGTGACCTGCGCCGTGAGCCCCAGGCCCCCTTGCCCTGATTCAGGCCAGCCTGGATTATGAATGAATTTCTCCTCCTGGCAAAGCTTTGCTGTAAATGAAGAAAAAATATGCATTCTGACATCATCGAGATGCTTAATTTTCAGTAACACTTTAGACTTCAACACACACACACACACACACACACACACACACATACTTTCTCTGGTTTCATTAATTCATCAGAACAAGTCAATGTCTTGTTCAAGGCTTCTTGAATGCTAATGAGTGAATAATTAACTTTAACTATATAATTAGCCTTTAAATGTGCAAGACCCCTAGAGAGCCTCTGAAATCATTGGTAAGAAGACAAGAGATGTAAAACTCTGATTCAGAGCCGGCCAGCAGACTGGACAATAGAAGCCCCACTCCCAGAGGGCCCTCTTCTGCCTCTGCCTTGTATCCCAGGCTTCTCGGGTCCGTGCCAGCAAAACAGCGGCAGCTGTTCTGGAGGGGCAGCCCCTCATGTATCCAGGGCACAGAGCAATTGGAAAGGAAGCTCTTGGGTGCATAAGTGCCTCCCCCACTCCTGCCCCTTCACTGCTTTGCAGAGCAAAGACGTCTTCGTGCCCCCTCTCACTTTGAATGACTATCGCATCTCGTCACTCACTCTCTTGTGGACTGTGCTGATGGGGCGGAAGCCCCCACTCAGACTCCAGCCGAGTGCTGGCCAGTGGGCACACCAGGCAGTGTGCAGAGCAGTCGGGGTTCTAGATCCGTCAACCCAGGCATCATTTCAGCCGTTGTAACTGTTCAGGGACAGAGAGTGCACGCTTCTGCGGGCAAAGGCGGCGCAGAAGTGAAGGCAACCTTTTTGCTTCCAGTAGGGATTTTTCCCCCTTCAGAAAACAAAACAAAACTGGTTCTCAGCCCCTGATGATCCTCAGTGCCTGATCTGGGGGCCTCTCTGCCTTACCTGCCCAGAGGGTGAAACATGGCACCATAGACAGCCTGTTCTGTGGATGTCTTAGTCTCTTGGTACTGTGACAACCAAAATACCACAAAGGAGTGACTTTCATGAACAGAAGCTGGTTTCTTACACTTGAGGAGGCAACTCTGAGTTCAGGGCATCGGCTCTGGGGGCAGGCTTTCTCTGTGTGTCCTTCTGAGAGAAAGCCTTTATTTCTGTCTCCTCCATGTCCTGTATCCTTTCAGCTTTCCATGGAGATCAGACCCCTAAGAAGACGCTTCTCCTCCCACCCCCCTTGTGTTTTTGTCTCCAGTCTTTAAGGGACCCTGGTGGTGGGTAGCTGTCTGGTATTGGGCTGCTAATCAGAAGTCTGTCCTAAGAACCTCCTAACCATTCTGAGTGAGTGAGAGGGGGCCTTCTGCTTCCACTAAGATGCACAGTCTCAGAGACCAGAGGGGCAGTCGCTGTGTATCAGAATGGCCTGGGCGACTAGAAATGGTAAGTGATGTATCTGTTCTCTGGATGTCTCAGACAGCCTCACTCTCATAAATATAGCCTCACAAATATAAGCAGGGAAACAACATCGGATACAGGGATTAGGCTTGCAGCCAGAGTTGACCTAGAGTGATAGAATATATCCATCCACCAGTGCCCTTGGCTGGAGCCGGGAAGAGCAGGTCAGAAATAGAGCCTCTGGGGGAAAGAGGAAACGATACAGAGAAGCCCTGGTGAACTTCCTCTCCCATGAGCTCCACTGCTCCCCTTCAGAGGTGCTCTTTCCCTCGCTCCAGTGAATACAGCCAGTTACCAAGTTCAGCCTTGGGGACACCAGTACACTCGCTGCTGGAGGGAACAGTGATCCCCCTCTCCCCACACGCACACACCAAGTGCCTCTGATGCCAATTGGGCTCCCTTTCCCTCTTGCTCACCATTTCCCTCCAGCAAGAAGAAATAAAGACTTCTGCCCAAACTCTCCTGAGGAGAGAGACACTTCCTGTGGAGGGGATTCATGAAGAACGCGTCAGTCTTTGCCTCTCCCACCTCGGTTTCTCAGAACTGACCTCTAACCCTTGGCATTTCCAGAGGAATCTGAGGGTCTTTGCTGTTCACCTGGCCCCTCATCCCACACCTAATAGGTATGTCCATGGGGGCGGGGGGCAGCTTCACCTGTGAGACCCTCCCTGCCCTTGTGCTCTGTGTCCCTCTCTCTGGCGGTTCTCATCTGTGTCCCTTTGCTGTCACTCTGACGAGCAGTGTCACTGTAAGTGCACACCTGGTGAAATTTATGAGTTGCTCTTGTGACTTTGGGAAGTGAGTTGTGGAGTTCCTGAGTTTTTAGTCAGATGGTCAGAGGGCAGGTGGCTCTGATTACCCAGCTTGGGGCTGGTGTCAGAAATCATTGCAGGGAGTGGCCCCAAACCCAAGCTGTGCATCTGTTGGAAAGAAATATGAACTGACCTTGTTCCCATCGGGTAAGACCCAACCCATGGGATGGAGAAGAACCGCACCTTGGGGTTTTCAAGGCTGTAGCTGTCAGAGAGATGTTGGTCTCTTTACCTGTAAGATGGATGGTTCAAGGCCACCAGCCGCTTCAGGGGAAAACGCTGAGACTGGTGGTTCGCATAGATGCTGCCGTCTTGGAAACCATACATAGGGTTGCCATGAGTCTCAAGTAACTGGAGGGCAGTGGGCTTGGTTTGCTTGGGTTTAATCTTTAAGGTTGCAGATTACCTGGTCTGTCTCCCTCGGAGTGATGGCATGAATTTGAATCATCGCCTTTTCAGGCACTTAACCTCTGCACCACCAGGGTTCTTTCGATGACATGAGCAACCCCTCAGGCTCTGCTTCTTCACCTGTCGCCCCCAGCCTCATCCTTCCCTCTTCTTCCTAGATATTTGATTAGGTTTACAGCCATAAACACAAAGTCACCCTTCTGAAAATAATGGAGTTACCCCCAGACCTGCCCAAGAATCCCTCCCATCCCACAGCTGCATCAGAGGAAGGAAACACAGTAGCGCAGTGGATTAAGCACTGCATTGCCAGACCAGGGTCAGCAGTTCAAACCCACTGCCCACTCACTGGGCGAGAGATGAGGTTGTCTGCTTCTAGGAAGATTAACAGACTCAGGACTGGGGCGGGTGAGGGCTGTTCTACTGCCTACTGTTAGGCAGTGAGGAAATCAGCATGGTCACTTCCGTGGGCTTTGGGCAGCTGGCCGCACTCAGAAGTGTGTGTGTATGAAAGGTGAGGTTGAACCTCTTACTCCCCCCATCCTCGGTTTCCCTGACTGTAAGTGGGAATGACAGTGGTCTGACCGCCCGTCATGCTGTGCTTGGAAGGAGTCAAGGAACTGAACTTGGGCCGGAAAGAATTTCAGAGGGGATGGGGCATGCGAGCCCCTTTCCAGCCTTCAGGAGATGGGCTGCACTGGTGTGTTTTCTCCATTTGCCCAGGGGCTCGCACCTGGCTCCCTTGTCATTGTAGTTCTAGTCGCCCTCACCAGAACAGCCCCACTGCGAACTTCCCAGCGGACAAAAAGCCCAAGTTTTGAAATACAGGTGCCAGCGCCACGTCCCCCAGACCACCCTCCATTCCACGGCCATCCCGGTTGTGCGTTTGTGTGGTTGAGCGTAGTAAAATTGGATACTCCACAAAGCGGTTGCCAGTCCGCCAGGTAAACAACCTAGTGATCTCATCCACACGAATCCTGCGGGGCAAATGTGGCCATCACCGCACCCGGCACTCACCGCCGTCCATGTAGTTTCTCCTTGTAGAAGCAAAAGTGTGGGTGTGCGGGTTGAGAACCAATCTCCATCACGGTCCAGTGTCCTGCCGGCAGTCCTGTGGACACGTCGGCAGCTGTGGGGAACAGAGGTGAGAGATCTCACCATGGAGCCTCAGGTTGTCTCTGCCTTTCAGAAGCGAGTCTGCTGGTAGCTTTGACCAGAATTGGCAGTGACTGGGGTAGGTGCCCTTTCTCCTCTCTGCTCACTCACCTCCTTGTTAGTTAGTGGAAGAGGATGTACTCGGGAATCTGGTACTGATCTGCCCAAATGTCTTGTCCTAAACCATCCACTTTTTAACTCTTGTTGGGCAACTCTTAAGAGCTCTAATGGCATAATGGTGACACAAGGTCACCAGTTGGAAACTGCCAGCCAGCTCCCTGGAGGAAAGATGAGGCTTTCTACTCCTGTAAAAAATTACAGTCTTGGAATCCCAAAGAGGTATTCTACCGTGCCCTACAGGGTCACCAATGACAGTGAGGTGCTTATTTCCATCTTTGTTGTTGCTGTAACATAACCTGGTATCCATATGAGAAACTATGCTTACAGGATGGAGAAAGGGTCTACTCCACCAAGAGCAACAGCTGGCATCAACTATTGGGGCACGTGTGTGTGTGAGAATTATTTATTTGCTCTGTTGTCGATAAAAATGTACCCAGCAACTTAGTGTCCCCTTCAAACAATGTCTACACCACTTCTACCAAATGGAGGCATTGCCTTCATTCTTCACAAGGCATGCAACTCCTCAGCATTCTCATTCCAGTTGTTCCATTTCTGTTCAACCTGCTTCCCTGACCCCTTACCTTCTGGTCTTCGTTTTAAAGTTATCCATCATTGTTTGATCTCACAGATGATTTCTTTTTAAGAAAGCAGAGTGCTTCAGTTGGTATGTATTATTTTTTGAACCACATAATTACATGTGTGTGTGTGCACGTGTGCCCCCTTGCCCACCTTGAAAGAGGTGGATGGGGCTTATCAGGCCTAGGTGACTGATGTTGACGTGGAAGCTGATGTGGTTGAAAACACCCTTGCCTCCTCAATCTGTGGTTGGTGTGACAATCACCTAATCTGGCATCGATTTGAGGATTAAGAGTGTAGGGGTAAAATCTTGCCTGTCAGTCTGGAGATAACCCATGAGACCTCTGTGTGGGCATGGCCCTCTCCTGAAGATTCTGGGAAATGTGGTAATTTCTTCTTGGAGGCAGGAGATACTGTCTCATTCACTTCCCTGGAGACACTCGCCTTGGATCCCTGTGAGACATCCTGGAAGAGAAGCCACATAGACCTACACTGATGGAACCAGACCTCTGAAGCCAGAAAAGCCACATGGAGGCTCCTGTCTACTAATGGCCCTGTGATTATCCTGCATTTGACATCATTGTGTATGGCTTGTGAGTCTGAACAGTACTTTGTTATTTGCTGCCAGACATATGGGCTAATATCGGAGTTATGGACTTGATCTGGGCTGGGATGTTTTCTGAATGTACAGTTGCTCTTGTATATAAACTCTTTCTTATACACATAAGAATTTCTATGGATTTGTTTCTCTAGTCTACCCAGACTAACACAGTTGGCAACACCTATTATGCACAGGCTCACCAGAGGCTGGGTTTTCCATATTGGTGGTGACAGAACTTGACCACTAGCTGAGAGCCGACAGTCAAAGGAGCATCTTTCAAGGACCACCACGATCAGGGCACCTCCCCAACGAGGAACCAGCCATCCAGGACATCTCTTCTGCTCGCAGACTCCTATTCCCATGGGATTCTCAACTGCTGGCCATCTAGAAGGACAAGTTTTCCTTGGCCCTGCTCTGCCCTCACCATTGATGGGGCCCAGTTTTCTTCCTGTTCCGCTTGGGTGATCTGATCCCCTTAATACTCTCAGAGCTTAAAACCGAGCCTCTACTCTGCAGCCTGGGGATAAGCACTCGGGAGCCTTCCAGCCAGGGAGACAAGCCCTGTAGTTCCCTCCCAACTTCTAGTCATTAAAGAAACAAAAATGGGAAATGGAGAGTGTGGCTGGGGGATCCCTCAGCAGCCGGAAGGCTGAGTTTACCCCTCCCCTGTGACTTCCACTTTGCTGGATCTTCTTAACACTTTCTTGTCAAGGCAGTGGAGGAAGGGGGTGGGGGAGTTGGGGGTAGACGGGGATCATAGAGGTCAGATACATCCTCATGTTTCTGCCTCTTTAAAGAAGGAAGCTTGGTGGGTGTGTTAAGTTGGGTTCTCTAGAGAAACAACATCAGGGATACTTGTATGTGATCTAGGAGATTTTTATTAAGAAACAGCAGACACAGTTGTAGAAATAGCTAAGTCCAGTTTGGTTCAAATGAGGCTTCTCCTGACTCATGGCAGCTGATGAACGGAAAGCAACAGATCGTGGAAGCAAGCCAGGACGTTAAAGCAGAGACGGTACAGACTGGTGGGTGTAGAAGTCTCAAGTCAACGGAATGAATCCACATTTGGAACTCTGCCGATGGCTCCAGGGATCAGAAGCGGATGAAATAGGATACAAGATCCAACCCCAGCAAAAGGCACAGAGCCAAATAAGATTCACTTCTCCATGGTCTCTCCCCCTCTGTGTTAGTCCCGGTAGACTAGAGGAACAAATTTCAAAGACACGCATACAGGACATTGAGCCCAGTCCAGTTCAAAGTCATAAGTCCGATATTTACCCATATGCTCGAAATCAACCTATAAAGTCTCCTTCTGACTCATGAAGTCACAGGTCAGTGGGTGCAGAATCCCGGCGCTGGCAGGGGTCTCCACATGGCTCCTTGCTTCCAGCGCTCAGGGTCCATTAACAGCAGAAGCAACTCATCTCTGGCAGAAGTCTCCATGTGGCCACCCCAGCTTCAGAGGTCTGGCTCCATCAGGGCAAAACCGTGTGGTCTCTCCTCCAGCTCCTCCAGCTTCTCGGACACTGCCATCTTGTCTTGTCCGTGATTCATCGTCTCTGAGACTAGCTCCCAACAACTGGGGAAGATAGTGTCTCATCTTCACAAGGAAATATCATGAGATTTCCCAGAAGTCTCAGAAGAAAACCATGCCCACACAGAGGCCTCATTGGCTACTCAATGGCTATCTCCAGAATAATAAGCGGCTAGACTCCATCCCTACCTCTCAATCATGAAATTAACATAAGCACATGACTGCCACACCCTCATACAAAAGACTTATGGCATCAAAGAAGTGCCACCAGGCTGCAGCTTGAGCGAAAGGTTTGATTACACCCCCAGCCATGAGTGTCTAGTTGACCTGATCCCTATCTTTCAGTGTTGTGCAATGGTGAGGCACTTGGTCCATAAACAAGCTTGGGCAGCTCAACCTCACCTGGAGGTTTCTTGGGAGAGAGACTTGATGCTCCTATCTGAGGACAGTGTAGAACACCCAGGGGCGGGCTAGCTATGCTCAGTCACACGGTGTACCAATGAGCCGGGATTGACTCACCAGCACCCAACACCAAGAGTTCTATTTAGTTTAGAGATAAGGAAACCATCCTGTGTCCGAGGACAGGTGGGTCAGCCTTTTAAATAACAATGTGCAACAGTGAAAGCAACGTGAATGGCCACACAGAGGATGTAAATCAGGAGTGATAAGGAAAGTCCCACTGCCATCAAGTTGATTCTGACTCACAGCAACCCGCTGGGACAGGGTAGGACTGCTCCTTGGGGTTTTCAAGGATGTAAACTT
>PVJH01044886.1:0-12733 GCA_004026705.1 Nesogale talazaci | reverse complement strand
CCCCCAAACCTCTGCAGTCTGGTCACTGGGCTGGAGTCTTGCAATCAGGCCAGCTGGGGCAGAGCTTTGCCCTCCAGCCGCCAGATGAGAAAGTGTGGCAGGGCCTGCAGTGACCTTGCAGCGATGGAGGCTGTGGGTCAGAGGTGACTCAAGGCCTGGTGACACAGACAGGCAGGTGGCCCTGCAACTCATCTGAGCTCCAGAGGTTTGGAGACAACTCACTGTTTCCAACACAAAACGTGTAGTGAGGGCAGGCACGAGGGCATGTGGTTTTGTCTGTCCGTCTGTCTCCTCTGGCCATGGCTTTGACCCCTGGGAGCCCCCTGTGGTTCGGTGCAGGGGGTGGGTGTTGCGACTCAGCCACCCAGCACATTCCTATCTGGTGCTTCTGACCTGGTGCCTCAAGCTAATGTCTCACCCCAACATAATACGCCCCGCCCCACCCCACCCCACCTCGGAGCACGGAGTTCAAGCAACATCCATTGGGTTAGAAGTGGTCCTCTGAAGAGAAGCTGTCCCAAGAAGGCGCTGGAGTCTAGCTGGCTGCGCAGTCCTGGACCTGCTAGGGACCAGGGCATGACCTCTGCCCTGCCCTGGCCGCAGAAAAGACCTGGGGCTCTACCAGCCTAGCCAGAGTTGGCTAACCTTGTGGGCGCAGGGGGCGGTTGTCGGATGGAAACCTCTTCTGGCCCTTTCCCCAGGTGGTGGCCGCCCAGTGACGGCAGGTGGGCACCGGTCCAGCCAGGATGATACCTGCTGCTGCCTATCCCTCTGGGTTCTAGGATGGCCACCTTCTTGGTAGCCTTCTGGCACACCCCTGCTGAGAAGAGCCTCAGATAGGGTCCCACCAACCTCCCCAGGACCTGAGAAAACCATCTCTAAAGTGACTGGGAGCCTGGCCTGTGCTGGGCAGGGCAGACCTCTGACCTCACAACCTCTCCAAGCTGGAGCTCCCGTCCCTGAGTGGCCTGGCTGCTCCCCGTGCAGGGACACCTCAGCTCCAGGGTAAAGGTGAAGACGGGCTCCTTCCTGCTAGAGCTGGCCAGGGCAGTTCCTGGCTGAGTCAGCTCGGCAGGAAGAGCATCATTCTGGAGCCAGCTTGTGGCTCAGCCTGGCAAAGGGCTTCACAAACTCACTTCCTTCCCTGACCTGCAGGCTGGGGACAGCCACAGGCAGGAGCTGCGGCAGGGGCCACAGAGACCGCCAGGGATGGGTGAAGGTCTCTGGTCAGAGTGGGCGGATGTCTGCTTAGCTACCCCTTCCTTCCCGAGACAAGCTCTCAGCTCGTGTGTCAAGCTCCCGACTCCCCCAGCTCCGGACGGGGGAGCACAATGCCGGCTCTTGCCACAAAGACCCTACTCTCTCCCCCACCCCAGGGTATGACGGCAGGCTGATTCTAGCGTGGAAGATTCTAGCACCCGTTTCAGCACCCAGACCTTCCGGTTGAATCCCATCCCATTGAGCCGCTTCTTGCCCCACCCGACTCTCAGCCAGACTAACCCCTGGCTCCTTGTCTGAAAGTGTTGTTTAAAGAGGGTGAGTGTACCCGCTTCTCCCATCGGTCACTCCAATGGGTCTTGGCATGGGACTCAGGGTGTCCGCACAATCCCCAGATCACATCTGTGTCTCTCCCCTGGCCCCAAAGGATGGACCAGACCAAGTAGCAGGCACAGGCCAGGCAATGGAGGTTGCAGACACAGCAGAGCCAACCAAGCCAGGGCAAGCGGGGTGGGAGGCTGGCAGCACTCGGGCATCCCTGGCTGGGTGCCCCCAGTCCAGGCGCTCCGCTGGCAAGGAACGCTTTGAGCCCACACTGGAAAAAAGACCTGGTGGTTCATTTCTGTAAAACCAGCTGCCGGCCTGCCGGTTCTTTCTGAGAGTCTCAGGGAGAGAATTCAGTAGACGTCTGTGGGGGGACGGGTAGAAAGCTCTCAGAAAGACTGAGTTTTTGGTTGTGCGCGGGACTGCGGCCCACTGGGATAGAGGTTCAATTCCAGCAGTGGGGCTGGGCCTCCTACTCCCACCACCTGAGGGCAGTGATGCCTAAAAAAAAAAAAAAAAAGACTGAGTTTTGTCTCCCGTATGTCTGCAAAGTCCTGTCGGCCCCACTTCTTCAAACCCTTCTTAAGGAGGAAACTTCTGCTCTGACAGCTTGGACCCACCACACCCAGGCACGGGCTCTGTGCCAATGGTCTTATTTTTTGAACATAAAGTCATCCATTCTCTGTCTTTAACCATCCTGGGGGACACCCTGCCCCTGCCCCACCTTTCCCTCTGCCATGCTTTCATCCTCTCTCCCCAGGACCACTGGTGGTGTAGTGGCTATGCGTCAGGTTGGGAGCCCTAAGGTCAGCAGTTCAAAGCCAACAGCCACTCCTGGGGGGAAGACAGACCCTTCAACTCTGCACTCAGCAGCTCACAGGGGGAGAGTGAGTGGATGGTAGCAAGTTTGTTTGTTTGTTTGTTTCCCAGAGCCACCGGCAGGAGGCAACAAGTCCCATTGCTTTTCTTTTCCAATCCCCGAGTAGAGCTTCTTCTCTTTCTGCTGGTTGGTCTGGTCCAAACTGGAGACATTTTCGGGAGGTCCACAAACGTCTCAGATGCAGCTGACCTAGCAACGGGTAGGAAGTTGGGGGATGAGGAAGGTCAGGTGGTGTCCAGGACTAAGAGGGGCAAGGTGTGGAGATGCCACACACCCTGGCACCTTGGGGAATAGCACTCCATTCTGGATACAGGAACCAAGGTCCCACCAAGACTCTGCAGCAGACTCGGTCAGCGGGTGAGCTCTCAGGAGCGGGGCTGCTGGCCTTGGATGCCAGCTTCCTCCATGCTTCCCAATGTCTCTGAGTCTTCACAGATGCATTTATGGAACAAGACTGTGGTGGTGCCCGTGGTTAATGCGCTTGGCTACTAACCAAGAGATGGACAGCTCGAGCCCATCCAGGGGTGCCGCGGAAGAAAGGCCTGCCTACCTCCTTCTATTGAAGCCCCCTCTGGAGTACAGGTCTACGCTGACACTCGTGGGATGGCCCGGAATCAGACCCCACTCCAAGGCTGGGCCTCTCCTAGGGTCATTGGGATGAGTGCTGGTCGAGTGTTTCAGTGATGTCCACAGAGACGTCCTACAGTGTCTTGCATAAGCTTTGGACCAGGTCACCCCGCTCTTTCACCACCTACCCCCAAGGACACCCGGAAGAGGAAGCTATCCTTTGTGGAAACAGGCAGGGAACACTCAAACGAGAACAAGCAAAGACTGTTGATCCAGAACTTGCTAGAATGGGAGTCCATCACCATTGCCGGTGTCCTGCAGGCAACAGAGTGGGAACACATTCTAGGGAAAACCAGGGAAGGCCTCAACTATATCCTGAAGGGAGTGTGTTGGGCAGGGTTCTCTTCGAGAAATAAAACCAGGACACTTGTAATTCTCTTATACATTTATATATAGAGAAGGGTATAAATGATAAGAAAGAAACAGCTAACTATAAGGCAGTACAAATGGCTCGGTGCAACTCATTTGCATGAGGCAGCTAGAAGACTGGCAGTCCTTCAGGTCTTGAGGGCCGCTGAGTAGTCCTCTGCAGAGCAATTCAGGCTATCTGGTCACAGGCCGCAAACAGCAGAGCATGTCACCAACAGTCAGCCAGATGTCAGAGTCTGACAATCCCCAGCTCAAGAGATGTATATCCCAGGAGCGTGGCAAATTAGGGCTTGAAGGAACCTCAACTCACAGCTCCACAGTCCACGATTAGGTGTCCCACGGGCAGTGTTGCTTGGAGGTCGAGGCACAGGATGAACAAGGCAGCTGTCTGGTCCAAAGATCCGAAAGCAAGAAAGAGCAAGGGTGGAGCTTTCCAAGCCTTTTCTATTTCCGCCCTTCAATTGATTGCATGAGTTCATTGGCCATGTCATCACAACAGACCTACCTATCGTCTTTGGCCATGTTGGTACCACAAGCTTACCTATAACAGAGAAGCTGTGACCTGGGCTGGAGGCAAGACCCTTAGGAGTGGACATCTCGGATGGAATTGCTTAGGGAAACCTAGATAGTTTTCTCTAGTGTGTCTTGTGTTGATTAATCAAACATGGCCCTTTGGGGCCCCTTATGACGAGGTCTGTCATTTGCCTTCCTGGATGATGGATAAAGGTTGGGGTCAGAGCTCCAGTGTCAGAGATGGTCTCGCCATGCTGCTTTTGTTTCTTCATCCGTCACACAGTCGGGGAACACACTCGCTCACCCCATGTCTCCGTGTCCTTGACCTCGTGCACTTCTTCCCCAACCTTGGGCGGAGTGTTGATCATGTCAAAAGAGCGGGATGTCAACTGCAGGGAATCAAAGAGGGCTTGTCTTGTGATGTACCGTGACTCATCAGCCAACCTTCAGCCGGCAAGTATGGACTGGGGAGGAGATGTCACTGGTTCTCTCCGAGAGTCTCAGGGAGAGAGGTCAGTGGAGGTCTGTGGGGGGACTGGTAGAAGGCGCTCAGAAAGATGGAGCTTGGTCTCCCGTGTGTCTGCAAAGTCCCATCTATGTGAAAGAGCACTGCAGTTGTTAAGGGATAGCCAATAGATTCCAAACAGTGTCTCCGGGCAACAGGAGGAAACCTTACCGAGTCCGGTGCGGTCCTCACAACCAGTGCTGTGCACGAGCTCAGGGTTGTCGCCTGTCAATCAGTCCGTCTCCCTGAGGGTCTTCCTCTTTCCCGATGATTCTCACTCGATGTTGCTACGTGCACGGTGCCCCTCTCCAGAGATTGGGTCCCAAGTAGGTGAGACCAAGTCTTACCCTTCACACTTGTTTTTTTTTTTTTTGGGGGGGGTGCATCACTGCCCTCTGGTGGGAGTGGGAGACCCAGCCTTGCGCTTGGAAAGCTGCTGCTGGATTTAAACCACCAAGCCAGTGGGCTGCAGTCCTGCACTCCACCTCTATGCCACCAGGGCTCAGCCCCCCCTTCACACTTTTAAGGAGCATTCTGGCTGTACTTCTTCCAAGACAGATTGGTTCATTCTTGCGGCAGTCCATGGCACATGACTAGTGAGTCATCAAATGGAGTCATCAGATCAAAAATGAGTGAGCTATTCTTTGCCAATACCATAATCCAAGGCATCTCAATATTTTTTTTTGTCTTCCTTATTCATGGTCCAGTTTTCACACACATAGGAGATGACTGGAAATGCCACAGCCTCAATCGGGCACACCTTAGTCCTCAAAATGACAGCTTCGCTCTTTAATGCTGTAAAGAGGTCCTGTGCAGAAGATTTGCCCGGTCCAGTACATTGCTTGATTTCCTCCTTCCTTCCTTTCACCATTGCTTCCATGAGCGCTGATTGTGGACCCAAGTAAAATCGAACCCTTCACAATTTCCATTTGTTTCCTCTGCATCATGGTGCTGCTTCTCGGCCTTGTTGTGAGGATTTTGTTTTCTTTAAACGGAGCTGTAATCCATACTGAAAGCAATAGATTTGTTTTTGTTTGCTTGTTTCGTTTTGTTTTTTTCAATCTTCATCAATAAGTGTTTCAGCCCTGTCTGATCTCAGAAAACAAGACTGTGTCACATGCCAAGTCCAGGTCGTTAATGAGTCTCCTCCCAGCCTGGTGTCACCTGTGTATGTGGAGACATCTCCATGGGTGTTCGACTGGTTCCCAGAGGCTCGTTTTTCTTTTTTTATTATTATTTTTTTTTATTTTTTGGGGGGCATCACTGCTCTCTGGTGGTGGGAGTAGGAGGCCCAGCTCCACTGCTGGAATTGAACCTCCGTCCCAGTGGGCCGCAGTCCCGTGCACAACCACTACGCCACCAGGGCTCAGCCCAGAGGCTCGTTTTTCAACAAGACCGTCAGTGTGGCTTCCGTTTCTTTCTTCTGTGCCATGGGTTCTAGATCGCGTGTCGCCTCCTGTGATGGTTACGTGTCAGCCAATTCTTTTTGGCACAGTGACTCTGTATGCTTCTCATTTCCTTTCTCTTTTTCCCCTCCCACTTAAATGATCATTTTACTGGGGGACTCTTACAAGTCTTATTTATAACGATCCATCCTTCAATCATATCAAGCATGCTCGTCCATATGTTGCCATCAACATTTCCACATTTTCTTCCTACTTGAGCCCTTGGTATCGGTCCCCCTTTTTCCCCTCTCCTCACTCCACCCTCGCGTATTCTCGAGCAATTAAAAATTATTATATATTTAGCGTCTGACATTGTCTGCTTTCTCTCTCCACCCATATTTTTGTTATTTGTCCCCCTGGGGCGGGGAACTATATATCCAACCTTATGATGGGTTCCCCTTCCTCCCCCTCCTCCCCCTCACTGCCTCACCATCTCCCTACCGTCACGATCTCTCTACTCCCACCACTGTTCTTAAGGGTTTGATCTGTCCTGAATCCCACGTGCTGAGAACTCTTACTCTTCTCGTTTTTCTTGCGACGCTGCCTCTGCTAGTCTGTATTGTGCCCATGGAACAGTGATTCTCAACCTTCTTCATGCCGTGACCCTTCCACACAGTTCCACATGCTGTGGTGACTCCCTGCCCCTGTCCCCCACCCCCCCACACACACCATAGCGTTATTTTTCGTTGCCACTTCATCGCTGTCACTTTGCTCCTGTGATGAATCGAGTCACCCCTGTGAAAGGAGTTGAGAACCCCTGCCATACAATCTTTCAATATTCCAACTTAAAACTTGAGTGCTTTCTGCAGTTCTTCCAGCGTAAGAAGTGACACATGTATTCCTCCCCTTGGTGTTTCTGACTCCAGGTCTGGGCACGTTTTAGGACAATGCCTTAGTCCATCTTCTTGAAACCCCCTTTGACATTCTCCATCCAGCTCTTTGACTTCGTTTTGGGTCCCGTGTGCCTTAGCTACCCTAAGTTCAAGAGCAAGTTTCAGCATCTCTTTTTTTGTTTTGTTTTGTTTTGGGGCATCACTGCTCTCCAGTGGTGGGAGTAGGAGGCCCAGCCCCACTGCTGCAATTGAACCTCTGTCCCAGTGGGCTGCAGTCCCACGCACAACCAGTACGCCACCGGGGCTCAGCCCTCAGCATCTCTTTTGAGCCCCCACCCCCTTCCCCTTCTCCTGCCCTTTAAAATGACCTTCATTTGATGATGTGGCACGACTCAAAGTGAGAAAAAACAGCTGCAAACATCTAGTCATCGTCAGAACGTGTGGAGGATGAGTCTAGGAAAATGGAGAGCTGTCAAAAATGACATTGTAAGAGATGTTAGAGATGGAGACAGAACTAGAGTATGGATGATAGGGTTTATTTGGGGGAGAGGGACCTGCAGGGCTAGAGTCACACTATAGGGAGATGAAAGGAAGTAGGGTGAAAGGAATTAGGGTGGTTGCCTAGCCGCAAAGTCAGAACCCCTCCCTACTCAACCTGAAGCCAGAGGACTAACCAGGCAAAAGAAGGGAGGGAGCTGGCCTAGAGGGCATGAAGAAACAGAACCCCTGCAGGCAAAGTAGAAAAGAGGGAAAAAGAGGTAAAGCAGTCCTGCAGCTGAGAAGTGAGGCTGGGGGCAGGGAGGGAAGGGGGGAGAGAGAGGAAGCTAGACAAAGACCCCCCCCAAGTTTATAAGCCTTTAGTGGGGGGGGGGGGGAGAGGAGTAATGAATGATGAAATCTGTAAAAGTACCGTGCATTCTCCTGAGTGGGAAGTATGAATGCAGCCCTTGTAAGGGCACAGGAATTCTCCAACTGGGGGAAGATGGGAGTGGGCAGCAGGGGAAAGACGCTTGTGAATGGCTGGATGACCCAGTCAGAAATGGGTCACAAAGACCAACCTCCTGAGCACTCAAGAGCTGGGATGATTTGGCATCCGCCACTTTGATTCAGACAATCACGTGGTCTGCATACTTTCCCAGGACTGACAAATTGGAGAGCGGCATCACAGTCTTCATTAAAAAGAGCATCTCGTGGTCGGTCCCGAAGCACCACGTCATCAGCGATAGAATTATACCCATATAGAATTATATCTGCCAGGAAGACAAGCTGAGGTGGCATTTATTGAGATTTACGCACCCACCGTGAAAGTCAAAGATGAGGACATGTCATCTTGTTATTAACTTCTGAAGTCTGATGTTGATCAAACATGCAATCAAGATACACCGATGATTGCTGACGATTGGAATGTAAAAAGGAGGAAATGAAGAATTGGGAGATGCGGTCTTGGTGACAGGAACAATGCTAGAGATGGCAGGGCTACATTTGAAAGACTAATCACTCATTCATGGAAAATACTATTTCCAGCAATACAGACGGTCACTATACCTGTGGCTCTCAGCCGATGGAATTGAATTGGCTAGCCTAGAGGAAGCTCCACAGCAATCAGAACCAGACCAGGAGGGAACTGCAGAGCACCCATTGCAAGTTCAGCTTCAAACTGAAGACAATGAAAACGGGCTGAGCCCCGGTGGTGTAAGTGGTTGAGTGCGGAACTGCGGCCCATGGGTCGGGCAGTTCAAATCCAGCAGCGGCTCTCAGGAGCAGCGCTGGGTAGCGCCCACGACCACCAGAGGCAGTGATACCCACCAAAAAAAAAATGATCCTCCTCAGAAAATGAAAACAAATCCATTCGACCTGAAGTACAACCTTCAGTGTATCCCACAGGAACTTAGGTACCATCTCAAAAATGGATTTAGTGCATTGACTATTAATGGCCCAGACCAGACATGTGATGGGATATCAAGGACATCATACATGAAGAAAGCAAAAGATCATTAAAAAGACAGAGAAGAAAGGAGGAGGCGGAGGAGGAGGAGGAAGAAGATGATGTAGATGAAGAAGAAGAAGAAGAAAAGAAAAGCAGCGAAAAGAATGTAAGAAGACACTCCTGGCCCACACATTCCCCACCCTGGGCTTCAGTGGGGATTTCCCCCCCTGAGAACAGCATTTTGGGTAGTGTATTATTGCTGATAGGGGCTATAGAGCCGGTTCTGCCCCACAGTGACCCTCTGCAAATGGAACAAAAAAACTGCTTGATCCTATAGCATCCCCACAAGTGTTGCTCTGCCTGAGTCTATTGCAGTAGCTGCTGAGTAGCTAGCACAGGGACGGGGCGTCCATTGTGCATGCTCAGAGGTTTGAGCTTCAGGTCAGGAAGAGGTGGTCTAAGTGGGCCTTACACCTGGATTGGCCCATCGGGGCCAGGCGAATTTAATTCAGCCAATAGGTTCCACCGGGATGGTCAACCACACCTCCCAGCGGAGGACCTGAAAAGGCAGAATGCAGAGTCTTGCGGCTCCTTCTGCTTCTCAAGCCGCTCCTCAGAGGTCGTGCAGTGATCTCCTCTGACCTCAGGACCCCACATGCGTGGGTGAAGGGCCCTGAGGTGCCTGGGAACACGGAAAGCGCCTTCTACCCTTCATGAAACTCGCTTGGCTCACGATCCAGACTTCGGAGTGAAAGCGTTCTCGAGCAAAGCCAAGGGCCTAGGCGTATTTCTCCCACAAGAGAGAGACCTGACACTACCAGGTCCACCAGTCTTGTTGAGGGCCTTCCTCTTTCGCTGCCCCTCCACTTTACCAAGCATGATGTCCTTTTATGAGGACTGATCTCTCCTGACGTGCCCAAAGTATGTAAGATGAAATCTTGCCATTCTTACCTCTAAGGTAAAGTGACCAGATTTTAAGGGAGACATTATTGACCGGGATGGGGTGGGAGTGTTCTCGATTAAAAATTTGGTCTCGGGCTGAGCCCTGGTGGCGTAAGTGGTTGAGTGCGGAACTGCAGCCCGCAAGCTTGGCGGTTCAAATCCAGCAGCGGCTGGGTAGTGCCCACGACCACCAGAGGCAGTGATGCCCACACACAAAAAAAATTTGGTCTCTATGGAGCGACAAAAATTTTCATAGAATGCAAAAATAATATTGTAATATATTTATTTTAATTTTAAAACATTGCGGGGTGTCGTTAAATTGTTAAAAAGTGGGATGTCTGGTCACTTGACTCTAACTCCTTAGAGTCATACTCTGGCCGTATTTCTTTTTTTTGTTTTTTTGGGGCATCACTGCTCCCCGGCGGTGGGAGTGGGAGGCCTAGCCCTACTGCTGGAATCGAACCTCCGTCCCAGTGGGCCGCAGTCCCGTGCACAACCACTACGCCACCGGGGCTCAGCCCCGTATTTCTTTCACAACAGAGCAGTTGGTCCTTTTAGCAGTCCGTGGTGCTTTCAATTTTCTTCCACAGCAACAAATTTGAAATGCAGCCACTGTGTCAATCCATCTCCTTGAGGGACTTCCTTTTTTTTACTGTCCCTACACGATACCAAGCATGATGTCCTTCTCAGGATATTTGTCTTTCCTGAGAACATGTTCAAAGTATGCCCCACACACCCCCCAGTATTTCAGTATTCTTCACCAACATCCTATTTCTAATGCATCAATGCTTCTTTGGAGAGGAGTTGATACCAAGTAGAAAGAAAATGCTTTGAAAACGATGATGGCAACATTTGTACAATGTGCTTGACACAATGAATGAATGTATGGGTTGTGATAAGAAATGTACGAGCCCTCAATAAAAGTATTTAATTAAAAGTAATAAAAAAGAATGGAAAATATGATTGAACTAATGAAGTCCATGATATGTGACCTATAAGCCAATAAAACTATTTTTAATACAGATTTTTAAAAGAGTGCATGTTATATTTTAGGTGTTTTTGTTTGTTTGTTTGGCTTTTGGGACATCACTGCCCTCTGGTGGTGGTAGTAGGCGGCCCAGCCTTGCTGCTGGATTTGAACCTCCAACCCAGTGGATCGCAGTCCCGTGCACAACCACTACGCCGCCGGGGCTCAGCCTATTTTAGGTGTTTTATATTAGGAATGCTTTCTCTTTTTATTCTTTCAATGATTTTATTGGGGGCTCTTACAACTCTTAATAACATTCCATACATCATTTGTATCCAGCACATTTATACACCTTGCCATCATCACCATAATCAATTTTTATACATTTTCTTTCCTCTGGTCCCGGTTGTTATTAGCTCTCCACTTCTTCACTACTCTCCTGCCACCGCTCCCCCCCCCCCCAAAGAAACCATTAAACTCTTCAATAGATTTGCCTATCCTGGATTTCATATACAGAAAAACATGCAAAACAAGGAGAAAACTCACAACAATAAAAAAGGAAAACCTCAATGAAAAATAAAGCCGGGATGGTTAAGACCTAGAACAGATTAAAAGTGGGTCGAGAGGGAAGTCAAATGATAAGACAAGATGTTACATTGTAACCTAGCTAGTGTGCCCTAGCAAGGTGGTAACAGACTTTCTTTTAGATGAGCAGCAGCGCCTGAGGCAGGAGGGGGAAGAAAGGAAACCTCTGAGGAGTTATGCCTTCTGAGAGGCTACACAAGAAAAAATGTTGACAAGGAAAGCTCAAATATAACTAAGTAAAAATTCAAACTAGAAAAAAAAATTCAAACTAGAGAGACGCTTCCACAAGCAAGTGTGAGCATACTTGGTCGACAATAATGAACTCTTTAAAGGAATAGAAAGCCTCATGTTTCTCCCAGGAGGTGGTTTTGAACTGGTGACCTTGCAGTTAGCAGCCCAATGCATGACCCTTATGCCACACCAGGGGTCCCCGTCACATCTTATCTACTGTGATCTCCACGTTTACAAATTCAATAATCTATCCAGTCTTGGGGTGGGGGTGGGGGAGGAATGTGAACGAGTGTGAGTGAGTGACTCACTTCACTCCATAGTCTGTCAGTTTGTTGTGCCTGTTGGCTTGCATGTAGCTGTGATGCTGGGAGTCAGGGTCCGGTATTTCCAGTAGCAGCTGGATCACTCACGGAGCATAGATTTCAACAGAGTTTTCAGACAGGACAGACCAGGAGGAAGGCATAGGCGATCCACAGCTGACCTCCTAGCCACAGACTGCCTCGTATAAACTGTAGCAGGCCGCTGGGTAACAAGGTGCCGGAAGGGGAACCCCTGAGGTTGTGGGCTTCGGTCCGTTTGTGAGACTGGGCCAGGACTGGACAACGTTCCCTTCCGTTGTGCACAGGTCCCTAAGTGTCAGAACTGACTCCAGCGCGCCTAGCCACCGCCACTTCAGAGTCTAAAGACATATTAGATCGAAAGACATATTAGATCAAAAGACCTCTTTAAAGTGCAAACATGTCGTTTTTGAAGGCTGAGGTTCACCATGATCTTTTCCATCACCTCACATGGAGGTGAAAGTTGGGCAAAGGCCAAGGAAGACCAAAAAACCAACAACAACAAAACCCAGATGCCTTTGAATGATAATGTTGGTGAAGAACACCGAAGGGACTGAGGTTTTAAGAAGAAACAAATCCACCCACTGGGATGGAGGTTCAATTCCCGCTCACAGGAGCAAAGGCTGGGCTTCCTACTCCCACCACCAGGGCAAAGATGCCTAAAAAAAGAAGAAGAAGAAGAAGAAGAAACAAATCCCTCCTGGAAGATGGACAGCCGAGAGGCTCCTTAGAAGAGAGAATGGCAAACCCTTCCCTACCCCCTCACCTCCCCACCCCTACCTGCCTCATCCCCCATTGCACCAGTGGTTTCTTCAAGGGGGGTTGGTGGGTGTGTGGGTGAGGCATTTGGCTAACTGAACAGTCGGCGATTCCAAGCCATCAGTCGCTTTGAGGAAGAAAACTGAAGCAGCCTGCTTCCTTAAACATTTACAGTCTCAGAAACCCTGTCCAGAGTTGCTGCAAACCCCCATCTACCCCACGGCTGTGGATGTGTGTGTGTGTGTGTGTGTGTGTGTGTGTGTGTGTGTG
>PVJH01044885.1:0-12711 GCA_004026705.1 Nesogale talazaci | reverse complement strand
CTTCCAAGGAACTGTTACTCTAGACCCCCCTTCTCTCTCCCGCCCACCCCTCCGGCCCAGGGATTGACACTCACGGTGTGGCCGGGGGCGACGGTGGCAGCTCGCGCAGCCCCAGCCCGGGGCGCCGCTCGCTCGGGTCACAGCGCGGCGGGTCCCCAGCGGAGCCGCCAGCGTTTCCAGGCAACCGGGACGCGGCGGCTTGGGGAGCGGCTCCCGCGGGGGAGGGATGGAGGGAGCGTCTCGGGCCCAGCCTCCCACGTCACGGGTCTGGATGCTGCGGCCGTTTCTCCTCCGAGGGCCCTTGACGGAGCCTTGGGGAAAACGCCTGGGAAACCTTCTCAGGACCGCCCCTTCCCCGCACCCCTCATCCTTGCGATTATCCTAAATCCCCTTCCTTCACCAAACCTCAGTGGAATAATTAAAAAACAAAAAAACAAGAACACGTGGAAAACGGCTGATGTAAGCTGGGCCCTCTTGGGCCGCCCTTGTCAGCTGGAAAGGTCTTCTATGATCAGGCGTGGTCCTTTGGCCCTGCCTTGTGGCGTTCTTAGCTGTGGTGTATTTATTGCCGTTTTCATAATTTAGCGCACACCGGGACGGGGCTAGGACTTCAGACCGAGTCCAGAAAAGACAGGCAAGTCACCCAATGGGGAAAGTCCTGTAAGCAAATAAGAAAGTGATGGACGGCTGCTCTATAGGGGTCAAAGTGTTAAAGTTGACAAAGGTAATTTTTGCTGAAGCTTCCCCTTCTTGTTCCTAAAACTTAGTTAAAAGCACTTATTAAAAACCCCCGTTTTCGTAACAATGAAAGTTCCCCATCACGCTCAGGGCAAGTATAGCCATCCTCCATCTATCTTCTTAAAGATGAATTGCCTCTCTGCTTCTCGCCTAGTTTCAAGCCTCCCCCTCTCTGGGCCCTTTATGGCTTAGCATTACAAGGCGCTGCAAATGTTCCAGGGACATTTTGAACCCCCCCCAACCCCCCCGCCCCATCTGCTCAAATCTCCCACCTTTAGAAAACAAAAAGCAGGAATCCCTTTTTCCTCTCCATTCTCCTGACAGACCAAATGTGTGTCCATTAACCTTACAACTGCTTATACCCCAATCTACGCATTTCCCGAGAGTGTCCACTCACCAGCCTGTGGAGACATTTTCTCGGGATCCTTGTGATCGCCTCACATGGACACCCCCTCTGCTCCTGGAGACCTTGCGGGTGCCCCATGCCTGCGCTTTCCGAACGGCGGGCTGCGAGCTACTTTGCGAACTTAAGCTCTTCCGTGCTCTCCTGCGTGTCCTGATATTCCGCCCCACGCATGTAGCGCCACTGGGGCTGCCAAATGAGAAGCCTGCCGTTCGACCCCGCCAGGGGCTACACAGGAGAAAGGTCAGGCTGGCTGCTTCCACCACGATTTACAACCTCAGAAACTCCATGCTTGCGTGTGTGTGGTGCAGGCTCTTAGGAAGGCAGGCCCGCGAGGTCATACCCTTGAAATCCCTGTGGTGCCTTTAGACTTGGCACCCACGGTGCTGCCAGGAGTCAAAACGGACTTCTTGGCAACGAGCAAGAAGCTCCGCGCACACGTGGTATTTGTGCACGCGCCGGGTCCCAGCTTCAGCCTGAGCATGTGTCAAGCTGTGGGGGCTGTGGCACTGGGGTCCCCTACGGGGAACAGGTTCCAGGGGACTTTCCAGACTAAGTGCAGACTGTGAAGAAGGAATAGGCCTCAAGCCTTCGGAGGCATCAAGCACCGACAAGCTCCCGCGTAGCAGGACATGGTTGTCAGAGACCAGAGCCATCAGAGGAGCAGTCCCCAAGACCCGGGCATGACGACCTCAAAGGACAGTACACCGGACTTCATTGACTGACGGGGCAAGAATCAAAATGAGGAGAAACAAGGGCAAGCATCCACCGATGATGGGGATGTGGAGGGCCTGAAATATATGAATTTAGAATGTGGAAAGATATCAGAAATGAGATGGAACACATGGAAATCTTAGTGGGGAGGAGGAAGCACTGGAACGGGTTGTGGTGCCCACTCTTCGGCAAAACCAAGAAGATTAGCAGGGCTCCCGCTCAAGGATGACAGGCAAATTCTGGAAGCGCCCCATATTAAAACAGAAAGGAAGAAAAAATAACTGATTGTGATGATGAATATACAACTCTTTTAAAAAGCGATTTAACTATGAAAGTGTATGATATGTGGATTTTATGTCAAGAAAACTACTAAGCAAGCAGTTCTCAATTCTTTGGGGGAGGGTGGTTGATCGACCCTTTCACAGGGGTCACCTAAGACCATGGGAAAACACCTATTTCTGCTGGTCTTAGGAACTCAGAAACCACTCCTCTATCCGTCTCCAGCAGGGTCCTTTCACATGAAGATACGTCTACCAAGGAGTATGGGGCATGAAGACTGTTACTTATGCTACACCATGCTTCAAGACATAACTTCATTTATTTGTAAGCAGAAATAAATATTTCACAGTATAGAATAACATGTTTTTGTGACTAATCACTGTTTTATGTTTAATTTGTAACAATGAAAATACATCCTGCATATCAGATATTTACATGACGATTCACAGCAGCAAAATCACAGCGATGATATAGCATTGAAAATACTTTTATGGTGGGGGGGCGGTGTGTCACCACAACATGAACTTCACTAGGAAGGTTGAGAACCACTGTACTACACAAAACAAAACTTGACCCATGGTTCCTGTGGGTGAAGGAGGAAGAGTTGTTGCTTAGGGGGCATTGAGTTTATGTTAATAGTGGAATATTTGGGAAAGGATACCAACAATGGTTGTACAACTGAGTATCATCAACGCTACTGAATTATACATGTAAAAGTTGGAGACTTTTAGGGTGGATATTTTTTGCCACAATTAAAAGAATACATGAGTCAAAAAAAACATAAAAGCATACATGAGTAACAAAACAAGGAAGAAGAAAATGTTCAACAATTGATTGTGGTGATGATTGTTCAATTCTTCCTGACATGATTGAATTATTGAATTGTATGACATGTGGATGAAGTTCCAATAAAGCTGTTAAAAAAAGGTTAGTCACTGCTGAGTTGAAATGGACTGATATTGGCCCCTAGCAGTAGGCAATCTATGTGGTTTACTGGGCCAGGAGCGCCAAGTCACCACCAAAAAGAACGTTTTGAGGTTTATGGTAGAGTTCAATGCTGTCAGTGATAGGATAATATCTGTAGTTAGGACAACTATTAATTATTCAAATCTACACACCAACTACTAAAGGTGCTGATGAAAAAAAATGTCCATTCTGAGAAATGGCCTTGGTGATAAAAATATATCTGGAATTAAAAAAATGTATCTGGAAATGACATGATAGAACTTTGTGAGATTTCTTTCCAATGACAACGTCATTGCAGATACCCCTTATCAACATCATAAATCATAGAAGTGGATCTTGCCCAGTGGATGGAGTACACAGGAGTCACAGTGACAAAATCTGGGGGAAGAGATGATGGGAGAATCTCAGAAGCTCAGCCCAAAGAGCCAAATCCATTGCTCAGAAGCAAATGCAGGTTCAAGCTGGAAAAATTAAAACTAGGCTGTGTGAGCTAGCGTCCACCTGAATTTACAGGGGATCTCAAGAACAGATTTGATGCACTAAACACTAATGACTTGGTGAGTTACAGTGCGACCCAAGAACATCATACATGAAGAAAAATATAATTAAAAAAGGAAGAAAAGACCAAAGTGGCTGTTGGAAGAGGCCCTGAAACATGCTCCTGAATGTAAAGAAACAAGCAAATTGAAGAAATGAAGAAGTAAAAAAAGGTAAAAAAAAGGAAAAGTGCTAAAGGGTAGATGGAGAAGACAGAGGCTACTGAAGTGTTCCAAGACCTAGACGTAGACAGGGCAGAAGAACACACCCAGCTTATCTCAAGCTGAAAGAAGTGAGGAATCACTTCAAGAGGTAGCATATGACCAGGAACGAATGGTACAGAAGAAGGAAGTCTAAGTAGCACTGAAGGTATTAGCCAAAACCAAAACTGGAATACCAATCGCAACGCTCCTACTATCAGACTGCTGGAATATACAAATCAATCTTGGATGACAAACAGCCAGGGTGCTTTTTAGAGTAGAGGATGGGGAGACCTTGTCTCACATACTTTGGACATGTTATCGGGCCCTGGAGAAATCAAGCTTAGTAAAGTGAAAAAGGAAGATAGAAAAATCAACATGATAGAGTGTCTGGGGTCTTAACGGCTTAAAAGACAAACTAGCAGCCATCTAGCCGAGATGCAACAAAGTTCACATGGTGGAAGCACAGCAGCCTGTGTGATCACGAGGTGTCGATGGGGTCAGGTACCAGGCATCAAAGACCCAGAACCAAAAACTCTATCAATGTGAATGAGGGGGCAGTGCAGAGTGGAGACCCAAAACCCATCTGTAGACAATTGGGATGTCCCCATACAGAAGGGTCATGAGGAAGAGACGAGCCAGTCAGCGTGCAGTAGAGCACCCATGAAACATACAACTTTCCTCTAGTTCTTTAATGCTTCCTTCCCCCCACTATCATGATCCCATTTCTACCTTACAAATTTAGCTAGACCAGCGCATTCACAGGGGTACAGATAAGAGCTGGAAACACATGGGATCCAGGACAGATAAACCCTCAGGTCCAATAATGAGAGTAGCATACCAGTAAGGTAAGGAAAAGATGAGGGGAGAAATGGGAAACCGATCACAATGATCTACATATAACTCACCACCTGGGGGGAGGGGTAAGCAAGCAACAGAAAAGTGGATGAAGGGAGACATTGACCAATGTAAGACATGAAAAAATAACAAATTATCAAGGGCTGGCTGAGCCCTGGTGGCCTAGTGGTTATGTGCACCCACAGGGTTGGCAGTTCGAAATCAGCGGCAGCTTTCTGGGTGCAAGGCTGGGCTTCCTACTCCCACCAGGGCAGTGATGCCACACACACAAAAAATTATGAAGGGCTCATGAGGAAGGGAAGATGGGGGAGGGAGAGGGAAACATGAAGAGCTGATTCCAGGGTTTCAAGTAGAAAGAAAATGGTTTGGAAATGATGATGGCAACAAATGTACAAATGTGCTTGACACAACAGATGCATGTATATATTGTGTAAGAACTGCATGAGGGGCTGAGCCCTGGTGGTGTAGTGGTTGTGCGCGGGACTGCGGCCCACTGGGATGGAGGTTCAATTCCAGCTCCACGGAGCAAAGGCTGGGCCTTCTACTCCCACCACCTAAGGGCAGTGATGCCCCCCCTCCCCCCCCCAAAAAAAGAAAACAACCTGCATGAGTCATTTAAAAAAAAATGACAATACAAATTGTAGTGGACTACAAGAATTAGAACGCTTCTTAAAGTTGAGGCTGGCAAAACTCACTGGCTTCTTGTAGAGTCCTCAAGAAAGGACACCGTCTTTGGTAGCAGGTCAGCGAAAGGGAGAAAAACTTAGTGAGAGGACTGACGGTCTAGCAAAATAGACTAACAGTTCTAAACATGATGGACAGTTCTTGCCCTTTCATAGTGAGTATATTTGCTCTCACTTTAAAACAACTAGGAGTGTGCTGGGTCACGATAGGAAAATCGCTGTTGCAAAAGGAAATGTCAGCAGACTTTACAGCCTCACAAGCCCTCTGGAGCAGACTTGACTTGATGGCAGTGGCTTTCAAATGTACCTATGTACTTGTCAAAAGTTCTTAATTCCCTTTGCTCGTAGTTTTTAAATAGAACGAGCTTGAGCTTTTTCTTGTACTAAAAAACCAAAACAAATTCACTGCCATGAAGTCAATTAGACTCTTAGTTACCCAACAGGATAAAGTAGAATTGCCCCTACAGGTTTCTGAGACGGTTGTATACTTATTCAAAAGTCTCATCTTCCAAAAAAAAAAGTCTCATCTTCCTCCAGCAGATTGGCTGGCAGCTTCGATCTGCCAGCTGTGGGGTCAGCTGCCCAGTGTGTCACCACCACTCACTATGTTACCAGGGCTTCTTGCTTACACTGCAGGAAGCTAGCTAAATAAGAACCCATTCTACAAAGTGAGGAGCTGTTACCCAAAGAGCTCAAGTCGAAAGCAAATGTTTTGAGAAGGATGATGGCAACAAATGTACAAAGGTGTCTGACACAAATGGATGTATGTGTGGTGATGAGTTATATGAGCCCCAAATAAAAGGATTAAAAAAAAAAAACCTGTTCTGAGTTTCCTATAAATTCAATCTAAAAAAAAAAATTAGGAACGTATCGCATTCATAAATCCATGGAATGCCTGTATATAAACAATCACAAAAATAGAGCAGGATGCAGACATTGTTTGATACGTAAGACGGCAATTTGATGGAAACTACTAAAAACAAAAGTGGTCTATCTCTATTCATCCGAGTATGCTCTGGGAGTTATGTCTTTTCTCCAGTGCCAATAATGTGTTGTTTATGTGACATCTAATGATTTGCCAAACCATGACTTTCCATATAGTTAACAGTAGACCCTGACCTCTTATCTGCCCTTATCACCTTGAAGACAGGAAATTAATTTCTCTGGTTGCAAGAAGATAGTGAAAATCAGAATTTGGAATTCAACTCTTTGTTCCGAGGTAGGGGCGGGCAACTCCTAATGGCATAAGTAAAATCACAAGAGTGTATTTGAGTGGGAAACTGCGTGTGTTCTGTTTAATGTATAGTCTAGCGTAGTGGTTGAGAGTATACACTTTTAACCAACTCCCTAGGTTCAAATCTTGGCTCTACCACTTTTAGCCATAGTCCTGGCAAATTATTTCATCTTTCTGTGCCTTGTTTCCTTCATTGCTAAAAAGAGAATTAGCAAGACCTACCTTGTGGGGATGTTTCTAGGATGAAGTAGAAGAATCTATGCACAGCATGTAGACAGCCCCTGGCGCACAGACACAAAGGCTTGAGCACTTGCTGGTGTCAATTTATGAAAGGAATGCTCTATTTACCTTTGATTTGAACAGCATGGCCTTTCGTCACGCTTCTAGTACCGTCGACAACACTAATTCATCTATTTCCCGATTTCTACTGGAATCAGTGAAACATTTACAAACTCAATGATAACCAAAAGGTGCACGAACAATTGAACTCATTCTTTTCAACAGCAATGGCTAATTAGATAGCTTGAACTTCACAGAAGATGGAAACAGATGGCTCCCAAAATGTAAGCAAGTGTCCTCTCTCCCTCTCGAGAACATCTTCCTCACCTAAAGCTCTTGCGTGGAGCCCAGGGCGTGCGTTTTTAATTGTCAGCACAGATCATTCAGCAAATGGTCTCTGGGCCACGCTCAGAAGTGTGGATTTTGAGTCACTGTGCTTCAGGGGGTCCTCATGGCGGGGCGGGGGTGGGACTTGTGGATCTCTTGTTTAGTTTGTAAAAATAGATTCCCAGGGGTCACTCACAGGTGTAGGACTCCAGGGCTGGGGTGTGGGTGTCTGCATTTTTTTTTTTTAAAGCAAGTTCTAATTTTATTTTTTTTTGGCATCACTGCTCTCTGGTGGTGGGAGTAGGAGGCCCAGCCCCACTGCTGTAGGTTCTAATTTTAAACAATCAGTTGCATACTTTATTTTCTGTGCCTGTATGATGGTTAAAAATGTCAAGAGATAACCATCTTTTATATAATGCACATAAAACTTGGAAAGAAGGAAGCCAACCCCAGTGGCCCGAAAGCCAAGAATGTTCACAGAAGAATCATTTCTATTCATGTCTGTCTTGGCAGATTGTTCATGCTAGGTTGGTAAAGATGTTTTACAAGAGTGATCACTGAATAATGCTAAGATTAATTGAATATGTTTGGGGAAAAAGTACTGTATATACTCCCGTATAAGCTGAGCCAAATTATCAGCTGAGGCACCTAATTTTACCGCAAAAACTGCACAAAAAATGTGAAAAATTCTGCTTTATACACGAGTATACATGGTATTATATGCACATCTCTATTTATTTGTATGATTTTTAGAAACTCAGTTTTTGAAAAGGTAACTGGTCTGGATTCAAGTAAAAGGCTTTGCCACACACGATACTAAGAATGGGGTCCTCTGGATCGCAACACTTCCCATTCCTTCTTTCTTCCCTTCAGAGTTCCCCTTTGTCAGTGCTTTTCCTGACTTTCTCTAACCCAGAGGGCTGGCAAACTTTTCTGTAAAGGGTCAGATAGTAATTATTTTAGGTCTTATGGAAACTAGGGTTTTTTGGTAACCACTTCTATGGCTGAGTCTATGAGGGGCCGTGTATCGATGTTAAGTGACTGTGTGCTGCACCATTCCAGTACAACTTTCCTTGGAACAACAGGTGGGGGGCTGGATTGTGCGGTGGAGAATGCCCCATCCCCTTCCAACCACAAAACTCCAAGCATTTGGCTTCTCTGGTCAGGAAGCTGAGGGATACAGAAGCCTCTAGAAGCCTTTTTTTTTGGGGGGGGGGAGGGGGGGCATCACTGCTCTCCGGTGGTGGGAGTAGGAGGCCCAGCCCCACTGCTGGAATTGAACCTCCGTCCCAGTGGGCCGCAGTCCTGCGCACAACCACTACGCCACCGGGGCTCAGCCCTAGAAGCCTCTTTCTTACATGTGGCATTGTGCCTGCTTCACGAGCAGGAGCTTACAGGTCAAATAAAGTCATTTGAGGGGTGAGGATTGAGTATTTAAGGATTTAAATGCATAACAATCAGATAGTTCCCCGCGTAAAACAGCTTAGAATCTAGTCTTATATCCAGATTGAGCCATATGACAAGCTACTATACAACAGCATGTTAAAAAACATGTTTATTTTACACTATGTACAATCAGGAATATATTTAAAAGCATTATCAATTAAAACAAATGAAGACCATAAATCACAATTTAGTTTGTTCTTAGTGTATACACTCACATTAAAATATAAAGAATGTATGCCAAAAGAGAGCCCAAGGTGTGCATTTTGCTAAAACTTGGTATATACATATCCCACTGGAAAACAGCAATCAAAAATGACTTCAACCAGAACGAAGTTCCTGTGATGTGTAGTAACCACTATATTGTTTTTATGAGGTAGTAACTAAACTCTTTTGGCCATGAATTAATACTTTAAATCAACAGAAATAGGAGAATGATCATAAGATAAGGCCAACCGAAGTAAAAGTTTCACTAGAAATGTGAACAACTTCACTCTATGGAATGTTATAGTTCGTCAGTGTGATTATGTGCACTGTGCAGTGCAGTCGCTTTAATTTTAATAATGCTAACTTACTCTTTGTGTATACTGTAATTCGGACAATAATTGCAGTGCTACATCACGGTACCGCTATTCTGTGATTCAAATTTTGTTTCAAAGGTATTGTTTGCAAGCACAGACAAGCAACCTTACAGGATTCTGCTTAAATATAAAAAGACCAGTTACTACAATAGGTGGTGAATTGGTTTGTTTCACAAAGAAAACAATCCGAATACATTTAAAAAAGACTGTAGTGGAGCCAAATGCGTATTGACAAGGTCACAGCTTACTTTTGTGACTTAATGCATCACATATCAATACTTTGTGCAAATATAAACACCAGTGTACTAGCATTAAAATTAAAAACAAGATTATAAAAGGATTACAGCCTCTGTTACCATTTTAAAAGTTACAAGATTTATATTCATATTACTAAATTACATATAATAAAAATACAATAGTGTTTAATGCACTGTATTCATTGCCAGCATCCCGTTTTTGTCATACGGCCACACCCAAGAAGATACTAAAGAATTTTTAAAATATGAACCCCAATTGCATTTTTTCACCCGCATTTACATCTGTACAGATAAGACACGTACTTGTACATCTCATAAGTACATTATCTACATAAATTCTTAGTGTATGTTCTCAGCAATATGAAGTTTCACAGAAAAATACTGCCTATATGTACAAAGATTACATAACAATGAGTTAAGCACTTGTGTGGTTCAATATACTAAATATATCCATACCACTTAAAACAAAAAACGCCGCCCCCCCCTTTGCCTCATGCCACAATAAAGTACAAAGTAACCGAAGCCAGGTGACTGCAGCCATGTGCACAGCTTCAAGTGTCCTTCTGCGAGGTGGCCGCAGGAGTGCTGTTTCTGTCCAAAGTGTCTGGCAGAGCACCTTGCTCAGTAACTGTTCTCATGACCCGCCAGGATGTACAGATTGCTATTTGCAGTGGGATTATCAGTTGGCCTACTTTCCAAAACCACAACCCTAAAAGTAAAACAGAAACACATAACAAAGTTATCCTTGAAAATGACTATTAGCATGAAAAACCTTCTACTGTCTCCACAGCCTACTTCTAAGTGGTGCTGATTTGATTTGTGGGTGGAAATGATTTGCAAGCTACTCGGAGGAAAGGGCCCATCCCCACTCTGAGAGGTAATTTTACTGCCCCCCACCCCTGCTTGACTCCAAACCCAGTCTTCCTGGGAGCATGCGATGGGCAAGGACCCACAAGAGGGAGAGTGTCAGGGAAGAAGTCTTACAAAGTCTAAAAACAACAAGCGGCAAGAATCAGAAAATCAACCACAGCAGCACTAAAAACCTTTATTGGCCTTGGGTCTTGTCATGTAAGGTAAATCAGACTTCAGGGAGTCTTTTTAATGCAAAACCAGTCCTGACTGACAGATAAATTCTTTCTGTTTAGAAGATCAGGCACATGTGCAAGGGTCTTCCACCTTTCTGACAGGAGCCTCTACAGAGTAGAAAACACAGGGCTGCACATATTCCTGAGACATTTCAGTTCTCTTGAAATGATGTCAGTGATATGTTGGATTTACTTAAAAGTTCCATGTGTTTTGTAAAGTCTGTTTCCATACCTGTCCGATCCAAGGAGCCTGAAAATCCTTGTGCTATCTGAAATTTCTTGTGTTACCTGTTCAAGTAAAAATGTAAATTTAATTTTTGAAATTAGAAAAACCAAAAATTACATGGGTATTTTATAACATTAGAAAAAATAAGTCTTTTCCTTCAATGGAAAATATATCCCTGTATGACTTACTTTATTAACCCAGTGCACAAGTGCAGAGTTGTGTGAGTCTAGGAAAAGCATGGCTGATTTTAAATGGAATAAAAGAAAATGGACTAGGAAAGCCACTATTTGTTACATGCTACACTTGAAGGGGAAAAGTTAAAAAGCACAGCATTGTGGTTCACATTATTAAGAAGGCCACTGGCAGCAGTAACCCACTTAGATCTGGTGCTTTGAGTAAAAGCGGTGCAGTAGGAAGGGTTGAAACAGCAGGCCTGACTCTACTTTGAACCCCAATTCTCACTTAAAACACTGGACAATGTCTATAATCTCCTGAGCACATTTTTGCCTTTTGCAAAATGGAATAAAAAATGTCTGCTGTGGAATGATATTCTAAACATAAAAGGGGCTTAATGTCTATGTAAGAGAGTGAATTCTCAGCCCTTTTTCTTTGCCCACTCACTTGAGAAAATAAAAGATTTCAAAATAGTACATATCCTCCAAAAAGTCCTTAGAGTACCGATTGCCAGTTGGGGACCTACAGGGGCAAGAGAAACCCATCATAGGCAGCTTACTGACTGCGAAATATCCTAAATTACAGTGGCTCTAACTTCTTCCCTACATATGGTAGGCTGCAAAAACTGAGTTCAAAACTAAATTTGGCTCATAATCCCTACCAACCAATTACTGCAGAAACATCAATGATTCGTGGGTCGGGGTCACCTGCAGGATACAACGCACTCACAAGGGCTCATGCCTCAGCAATTCTGTGGTTTCAGTAGATTCTGGAGTTTGCCTACTGGAGGAGTATTTTTGGGGAGGTGGCATTGAAGTACGGGCTGTCTCCGTTGTTTAAAAAAACCTTTTGGTGATATTTTGTAAATGTGTCTTTTGCAAAACAAAACGAAACAATCATTCCTGTAATACTTTGTTAGTTGTTCACTGTTCTTAATCTCCCTGCCAAATTCCCTCAGGTGATTTAACATCCTTCTGAAAAGTGAGCTCTCGTGGGCATTACTGCTACAAACATATTAGCAGAGACCTTTTTGAACTTTCTACAAGTCAGGCACTATGTCCAGCACACCATGTGGTTCATTTTATTTACTTAACAACCCTTTGAAGTAGTAGTTCATTTTCCCCGGGGCACCCCTTTCCCCCAACTGGATATTTTGCAAAGCTATATATTTAATTATTTTTGCAAAACCACTTGCCATTATACTCAATACATTTGTCAAATCTGCAATTCCATTCTTAGAAACATTTTTTGCCTTCACCTCTTCTACATCATCAAATAGCTGTCCTTTCATGTCCCTCTTCATTCGCGGAAACAAAAAGAAGTTGCACGGAGCAAGGTCAGGTGTGTAGGGCAAGAGAGGCATGCTGGGTTTTGCCTGAGATGGCTGCATGAGCAGGTACATGGTCGTCATGGCAAAAGCACTTCCCCGTCTGACACAAATGAGGTCTTTTCAGAACCTCCAAAGCTTCCTTAACCGTCTGACCTGCTGGAACAAACCCCAAATGCACAGGTCGACATTTTTTTTGTCTGATTGGGAAGTTGATGGACGTCCAAAATGCGATTTCTCATCAATCAACATGTTACCTTTTTTTTGGAAACGAGAAAACCACTTGAACACCTGAATTTTCTCCACAGCGCTGTCCTCTTAAGCTGTGTTCAACATCATAACAGTTTCAATGGGACTTTTTCCCTCCCGAGAAGGAAACAAAATTTCACAGCTGCACGCT
>PVJH01044884.1:0-12734 GCA_004026705.1 Nesogale talazaci | reverse complement strand
CCTCCGGGGCTCAGCCCCTCAAAATATGTATTGTAAATCCTAACCCACGCAGCAGAGGTTTTCACCCTCTGGGGGAGTGAGAATTCCATGTCTGGCGGATGCAGCGGCATTCCTACAGGGTGCATCTTAAGCCATTCTCTCTTGGGCTCTGGTGGGGAAGTGGTTATGCACTGGGCTGTGGTTCTTGGGGGCAGCAGGTGAAAACCACCAGCCGCCCCCTCGGGGGAGGTCTGGGTTCTCTCCCTTTGTAAAGAGCCACAGTCTGGGAGACGCATGGTAGGTGGCCTGAGTCAGCCGGACTCTGGCAGCGAGTCTGGTTTGGGTTTTGAGATACAAGGGCCGATTCATCCAGGTATCAAGCAAACAGGGGAGGCGCCTGTCAGAGCCTCGACGACCACCAAGGCACCAAGACACAGGGCTTTACCACCAGAGCTGAGAGAAAGCCTGCCCCCAGCAGGCGCCCGGAGGGTGACTCCGCTCTGCATGCACTCCTGCTTGCTAGCCCCACCCGCTTTGAGCATCCCCCAGGAGTGAAAGGGGTCCAGGGACGTGTGGTCTGAGTGCTTCATTAAGTGGACATGTTGGTTCTCCATGAGCCCCTGAGGTGAGTCCGAGAGCTGTGATCCCCATGGAACTGATGAGGAAAGTCACTCCCCAGGGTGGCGTCTCACGTGGTGTCAGTGGCACAGAAATGGTGGCTCCGGGCCTGCGCTTCTCCTACAGCCCCCTGCCCCCGGCTCGCCCACCCTCAGAGTACAACTTTGTTTGTTGTGCTTGGGTGGTCTCCTCCCAGGGGGAGTGGGCCTTCCCAGTAGATGTCACCCAGGCGCAAAGCAGTGGACAGCGCCTTGTGGCATGATCATGGAGCTTGTGAGTGCCCAGAACCTTAAAAGCAGAGAGAAAACCACATAGGAATATCCTAGTTGCTGAGAATGCCTCTCAGTTACGTCGTCCCAGTCCTCGTGAGTGTATCTGTAGATCGCTTGCCAGTCAATAGTGGACGTTCATGCGGCCCCTTTATATCCCGCATCAACCCAGAGACTCATCGCTGACGTCGGGTGGGTGCTGGAGTCCCTCTGAGCCTGGAGGGAGGCAGTGGGGGCTCCGGGCTGAACTCTCGCCCCCCACCAGGTGGAATCCCAGTCAGCATGTCCCAGGAGCCCCTGCCGGCCACCTGTCAGTGGAGGCTTGCCTGCTGCTGCGATGCCAACAGGTTTCACAGCAATTTCGAGACTACGACAGACAGACAGAAGAGGAAGGAGAGCTCTTTTTGAACAGAGGTGGTGGAAACCCTGTGGCTTACGAAGCTCTCGCTGTCCCTGACCATGGGTGGGTGAAGGCCCATGTAGTGCTTTGTTGTTGGGCCTGGTGTCCTCAGGAGTTGAAGGGCTGTTCTGTGGCAGCTACCAACAGCAAGGTCCCCTGTGCCCAGGCAGCCAGGCATGGTCACTACTAAGGCAGCTTAATTATCTTCCCATCACTTAGTCACTAAGGTCGGGGGGAGTGACCTCGAGTTCACATTGCTTGGAAAGCCAGAAACAAGGCAAAAAACATGAGATTCTATTTTGAGTGTCAAAGTAAGAAAATTGTTAGTAACCTGGTATTGAGCTGGTTGTAATATTCCCTCCACCCCCCCATGAAACTCAGTGGGAGGATTTCCAAGAAATTGAGTGATGGATCTTTTTGTGCCTGGAAAAATATACTTGATAGAGAAGCTGATGGAACTGGAAATTAACAAATGGTTACTAATGAGGGCATTTTGTCCTGTTGAGAGCAGCTTTGAAAAATAATGTTGTTGGGGTTTTTTCCTAGCAAGAACACATTATTGGGGTCCCAAGTTCAACATGGTCATTTATTTTGTTGGCTGCTGCCAACTGGTTTAGAATGGAAAGAGGAATTATTATCCGAGGAGATTTTTCATTGTTAACATTTAAACCCACTTCGAGGCTCCTTTGCCAGGTCAGGTGGACTGTAAGGCTGAAATTCAGCAGCCCTTGTGAAGCTGGCTGCAGTCACTGTAGCTAGTTGCTTTTGCTGACTTCCTGTTCCCAGCCCCGCCCAGATTAGCCTGCTCTCCTGGGAAAGGCAGGGCAGCCTCCTGCAGGTGTCTTCACCTAGAGCCCCAGGAAGTGACCATCTCCAGGAGCTCAGCCTGGGTGTTCTGGGTTCTAGGATTTCCTTCCCAACAGTGGACTTAAAGTGCAAGCAGCTGAGGTCATGGGGCCGGGCAGCAGCACGGTTTATCACTGAAGTTTGCTGGCAGAGCCGCAAGCTCGCCTGGCCTTCCTCCCTGAGACAGACATTCACAGGGCTGCCTGGACCCCATGTGGGCCTTGCCTGGCATCTCTGCTCTCTGCATTTCTCCTTCTCATGCCACGGCCAGGAATCAGGGCACTCTTGGCAACCCAAACCCAACCCAACTCATTGTCACTGAGTTGATACCAGCTGAGAGCAACCCGCTGTCGGATTACTGGACCAAACTTCTTTCTAGGAACAGAGAGCTTCCTCTCTCTCTGAGGGGTGCCTGGCTGGTTTGAACCCCTGGCCTCTGGCTGGTGGTCCAGTACCCTGAAGGACAGCTGAATGGATGCATGAAACTCTGGAGAGGAGATACTTCTCCCTCCACTCCCCCTGCGGCCCTGACTTTGGCGGTTTCAGGAATGCAATTCTTTCCACCTGCTTTCTGTCCAATTTCCCCCTCTCTTTCTCTCTGTCAAGTTCTATTCTTTCCTCACGTCCTGGCCAATGCACACAGTTTCTCCTGCATTTGAGATGTCCCGCCCCCCTTCCAGGGAATGGACTTCCATCTCGATCAATACTTCACATCTCCCAGCTACTGCTGAGCTAGCTTAGATGCTTTGTTCCTTCCCACTTATGTGTGGTGTGGTGGGACCAGAAGGTGAGCTTTTCTCAGGCTGAGCAGTGGGGAGCTGGACTAAGGTTTGTACGGTCCTCGTCTCTGAAGGTTTTGCATGCCCCACGGCCCCATCATCTTCACAGAGCCCTCCTCTGAGCTGCCTTTAAACTCTGGAAACGTAATTTGTGTTGATCTTAAAGACTGACGTTTTCCTGCTCCCTGGTGCCTGTAATCAGTTGATCATTTGGGAGAGGATACAATCTATAACCAAGGCATTGAGTGAGGGGCTGTTCAGGCTCGAGAAAGAGCGGGAGTTGAAGCAGCTTTATCAGTCATAAGATGAAAACAGGAGCCCTTTGTGTGAATCACGTCTGCCTGCACATGTGTAAGAAGGAGGCATTTATCTATCAATTCCAGCCTTCCATAGCCTTCTGGATACACGGAATGGTTTGTCTCCAGCAGGGAAGCTTTGTTGGAAAGGACAGTGAGAAGCAGGAGTGTGGGCCTTCTCTGTCCCTTTGTCCAGCTGTGTCTCTTTAGCATTGGTGGCTGGGCCTGGGCTTCTTGAAAGGGTGCTCTGGGGAGCGAACGCAGTGACAGAGGGCACTGCTGTCATCTCTGAGATGGGATTTGATTACCCTCTCCTCTGTTTGGGGTGAGGGGTACCCCCATAGCATGTCGTTGGATGCCTCTTTCTTTGAAGGCAGTCCCAGGCTTGGGCACCTTGGCAGAGTTGACAGTGTTGCCATGGCAAAGACTTGTCATCCTGCACCTGCCTGACCTGCACACAGGCCTCACGAACGCACAGCGGTCAAAGGCCTGCTCAGCCACCGCAGGAGGGAGGGGTGGGAGGAGGACGGGCTTGAAGGACTCCATTGTCTACTGGTGGGCATGCTGATTTTAGGGGACTCCAAAAAAGATCACTTTGCCTCGACATCCCAGGATCCTGGATGCTTCATGTCGGCAGAATGCGACAAAGCCCAAACGGCTAAATTTTTTGTCAGCCATTTTTTAAGTATACGAGGTTCTGTAATCGTGCTAACAGATCGTTGAATGCTTTCACACGGATGGTCAGCGATGCCAAGTTTTGTATTTTCACAGTGGATCTGATGCTCCTGAATCTCTCTGCCCTGTCTGTCACGTGAGTCAAATTTGAATGTGTGGCTTTTGGTACTCACACTGAGGTCTTAGAGACTGGTGACTCTCCTCAAGATGTTATTTAAGCAGCGGGGCACCTTTCATGTAGCGTAGATGCGTGCATTAGGACATGCCTCAATTCTGGTCATCGGTGGTCAATCCGGCTGAGCCGGTCTGAGACCCGGCTGTAGCCCCCAGTGGGGCGGGAACAGTGTGCCGCACATCCACACCCTCCAGAAATGATGGGGTTAATTGAGAGGTAAAGCGTGTCGTTCATGTTGCTGTAGCATTTACTTATAATTGGGGCAGAAGGTCGTGGCAGATGTTATCTTTCTACTCAACAGCTAGGAGTCACCGTCTGTCTTGAGGCCGGGGCCCTGCTTTTGTTTGGGGAGCTCTGTGCCCAGGCCGGGAAGATGAATCGCGATGGATAAAAGAGACTCAAAGCAGTGACCAGAAGGCTCCTGAGCTCCTCTGAAATCACGTCCCTGGAACATGTGGCAAAGAGGAATGCTTCCCTGGGAAAGACCATCGTGCCTGGGGCAGCAGGGGGCAGCACAGATGAAGGAGGCCCTTGGCCAGGTGGGCTGCACCGGGACTGGGCGGCAGGCTCTGGCATTGCCCCACTTGGAAGGCCAGCCCCGCACCGGGCAGTGTTTGCCTCTGTTGTTCATCAGTGGGATGGGGACCCACTTGTGCAGTGCCGCCTTTCCACCAGGGGGCGATCGCGTAAGCATAGGCGTGACCATGCCTGACTCAGTGGGTTGTGGCTGTTTGGTTGCCATGGGGACGCAGGTGTGGAGATCAGGATGAGGAAAGATAGCGAGCACGCAGGTCATTCAGCATCACTAAGGCCAGCAACTGTTTCCTGGCGACACCTCCTCTTGGAAGAAGAACCAATGGTTCTCGCCTGTGGCCACTTCAGAGGGGCGTCTGCTGCTCCTGAATTGAAGCAGAGATGATATTAAGGGGGGAGTCCATCTCCGGCAGGTTTCTTCTCATCTAAGACGGGCCTGGAAGGGCGAGCACTTGAAGATCCCCCACGAGGCCCTCTCACAGCTCCTTCCATGGAGGCTCTTGTCTCCCTTAAGAGTCGCAGGCTCTCCTGTGCTGGTTTTCCTACCGCCTTCTGCTCCTTTGGGAGGAAATGGCTTTGGCCGGGTTTGTTTTACGGGCCCGATGCTTGTGATGTTGGGTAGCTAGCATTGCGTTGTGTGTGTGCTTCCATGTTTGCATGTCATCCAGCGATGCATTGTTTTTATTTTAAAAATATTTTATTTTTTCAATTTTCACAAGCTTTTATTTTACTTGGCTTGTAGAACTGAGACTATACAGCCAAGCACTCACTGACCCACGCCTCTCTGTGTAGACAATTCAACGGTACAGTTCACATCCACCTCTCAGCCCTCCTCAGAGAATTCTTCTCCAGCCATGCTGGGCTCCCATGACACAACCCTGATGTGCTCTGTTCATCTGCACAACCAAGGGCCAACGCTGTCTTTCTTGTGTGCAGGTTTTGGGTAGCAGTTTCCAAGCTCACCTTATCAGAATTACCTCGCCGGCGGGGGGTGGGGTGGGGTGGGGAACACCTTGAAACACCAACACCGGCTAAAACCCGGTTGCATGGCTGGTAAGAATCTCAGATACAGTAAGCAAGTCAGGATGGCCTCTGATTGCAGTTTATGTGGCATCTCTGACTGCAGTTGTGGCCCCCTAAACTGGCTGAAAAGAATTCTGAGAGCTTCAGAACGCTCCAGCTGATGGGAAACAGTGCTGAGATGGATTAGTGATGTCTTCACAGGGTACAGTTTAGGGGACCGTGGCATGTATGCTACCTATTTGCCATCGCTGCTTTTGGGATCAGTTCATTTTATGTTTGGGGGGATGGAAAGGGGAGAGGCCAAGAGGCTTGTTCAGAGAAACGGGTACATAATGCCGGAGATGAAATAGACTTTTTATATCTCAGACATAATCTGGTCTCTCTGTTGCCCTTATACCTCGGTTCACCCACCCATCAAGATTTGTCACGTGTCTTCGATGAACCAGACACTCTCCTAGAGACTCGGGATCCCGTGGTGAATGAAACACTCAAAACTCTTGCCATCTTGTAGATTATGCAAGTGGAGCAAATAGACAACAAACAGCACAGGAGTAAATGTAAGGGATACAAGACAGACATAAACGGTGTGAGAAGAGGAAAGCAGGGCTTTGAGGCCAGAGGTGCAATCATGAAAGGTGGTATTGTCTCTTTAAGGACTGGGTTTTGCTCTACTTGAAATTACATTGGAGTTTTGTTATTGTTTTAACTGAAGAGAAATGGAATGTTTTAAAAGGATCCCTTCACAAATTATAAGCATCTTGGGGTGGAAGCAGAAGACCAGAGGCAAGTGAGAGAGGTTGGTGACGTGGGTCCGTGTGGCAGCAGCTGAATTCTGGAGCAGATGATGAATGGAGGTAAGGTGGGGGAGGTGGGAGAGGAAGGTAGGAATTGAGAGTGAGTTCCACGTGTGGGGTGTAAGCACGTGGCAGGCTGGAATTGCTGCTCACCGATCGGGGTGTGCTCGAGAAGATCTGGAGGGTGAAATTAGGGATTTGATGTTGGCCATCGATCGCTTGAAATGTCGCCTCCGCATCTAAGTGGAGACGATGAGTTAGTTGGCCCTCTGGTCTGGAATGAAGAGGAGAGAACCAGTCTGAATTATAGATGGGGGCAGCCTCAACGGCAAGACTCCCCGGGGCCATCAAACGGAGGGATGCACACATAGACTAGAAGATGCCAAAGGCTGGGCCTTGGCGTATCTCATGATGGAGCTTGAGTAGGCGAGGCAGGATCAAATGAGAGTCAAGTCAAGGACAGTGTTTCATCCAGGAGGGAGTGATCCATGGATCGGGCAATATGAGGACAGATCCATGTTATGGGTCGAACTGTGTCCCCCAACCCCCAAAAGCGTGTCCAAGACTTGCCCCTGCTATGCACAAATATGACCTTATTGGGAATGAGGATAATTATTGGTGCAAGGGGCTATCGTGAGATTATTGAAGTGGGTCCTTATTTCTTTATGCCTGGGGTCCTTAAAGGAAGAGGAGAAGAGACAAAGGCAGGTGCAGAGGAAGGTGAGCAGGAGAAAGAAGAGGGAAGCCGAGATTGAGAGACCTGCTTCAAGCCGAGACATGCAGCTTGGACAGCTTTCTCAAGCTGGTCTTCTGTGAAGGGGAATAGGAGAACGTGGGCCCTTTGGCAGAAAAGGGTCAAGAGAGAGTGATTCTGAGATGAGGGGGACCTCGCTGTTGACCAGCGGGAGCATGGACCTTGCTGGGGTGGTGGGAAGGAGCAAGGGCTGGGATTGGGGGCACCCACTGGTGGAGGGGCCGGTAGACAGCCTCTCCAGAATGATAGCAGGGACAGGAAAGTGTCTGGGTTTGTGGCACGTCTGTGCGTTGAGGAGAGGGCAGCAGACCATGGCACAGCCCTCCCTGGGTGAGGTGGGGAGGAAGACCACTAAGCAAAGATCTGAAAAAGGAAGTGTGAAGTGTTTGTCCCAGAGAGTAGGAAGGCGATCAGATGATGTTAGGGGAAGGAATTGCTCTCATGAAAGTAGAGGTTCATGGTCGTGAAGACCCAGGGCCCCAGAGGACCCGCTGAAGGGAAGGTGGGAGTTGGGAAGGGAGAGAGATGAGCTTAGCAGGGAAGGCACCGGTGGGCTGTGGAGAGACCCAAGCCCCACAGACACCACCAGGATGACAATGTGAATAAGCTTTTCTTTCCCTTCTTTCCTGTTCCCCCCTTTTCACATCCCCCCGCCATTTCTTGGTGTTCCATATTCTTGGCTGTATCTTCGCCTTAATAAGAACGAGTTACTTCTTTGCAACTGACCAACACATTTTTTGGGTAGTCAATTAGAAAATTAGTCTGAATACATAAGTAGTGTGGACTGCAAAGACGCTTCTGAGACTTGATTGTCACAGGATGAAGCCATCCACCAAATCAAACCACCCCGTGAAACGTATCAATGACATGGTAGTTATTTCATCTTTCCTTTGAGGGGACAAGAAGGAGAAGGTCCCCCACCACCGCCATTGGGATTCTGGCTTGTTTCGAGAGAAGGGGAGGAGGTGTGATGGGGCTGCAGACTACATGCTGGGCTGCTAGCCACCACGTCACTGGTTCTAGTCACCAGGGGCACCTGGGGGAAGGTGAGGGGGTCTGTTTCCATGAAGATGTCCAGCCTTGGAAAGCAACAGAGGCAACCCTGCACCGTCCTGGGGGTCCCGAGTCAGTGTCGCCCAGAGTGGACTCACGGGCACTAGGGTTGTTTTTCTTGGGGTGGTGGTAGTGGTAAGGGGGGAGGAGGTTTGAGTCTGAGAGTCTAGAGTTTTTCAGCCATATGCAAACCTCTCAGAATGATTAGCTCTTTCTGGTTCCAGCTCCAGGGACTGACGTGAGAGTGGAGGCCCAGGCAAGACCTCCCCCTCTCTTCCCTGGTTGTCCTAGTTTCTGGGTGGTTTCTCAGGGCTCGTAGGTGTAAATTGGCCTAGTTTGGTAGTCAGCTACCCTTTAAAATAATTCTGAATTGTTTAACAAGGCAGACTAGAAGTAATTTTCACATATTAAAATAGGACAAAATAATTAGCTTCTGTTTCCCATGCGGTTAGACTTTCAAGAACAAAATCTTGTAACTTTTGCAGCAGGTTTGACTTCAGTCTGAATTGACATTTGCAAAGATCAGTCGTAGCTCACTTTCTTATCAAAGGTGGTAGGCCGACGTCATCGTCACCTTCCAGAAACATATCTGTGGCTGTTAATTGCTGTTGGTCAGACATCTGTATGACAAGTCCTGGGGAAATGAGGACTCACTTTCTGAAAGTAAGCAGTCTGGCTTTAAACACGTATGTGTTCATTGAGACCCTGCTTCCTTCCCAGCTGGCCATGCACTATGAGGACATGGTCTTCAGAGAGTGGACGGAGGAGGACAGGCACAGAGGGGACCGTGGCTGCAGGGAGGCATCCTGGTGGTGCAATGGATAAAGCACTCAGTCCCCGTCCCAAAGGTTGGCATGCTGGACCCATCAGCCAACTGGGCATGAGAGACCAGGCTGCCGTCCCCCGTCAGGCTGTCCTGGCTCTGCCGTCCATCTCGGCTGCTCTACCCAGCTGTGGAGCGAGACGCTGACCTGGGGTGGCTGCGAGTCAGAATGGACTCCAGGGCTGAGGGTTGGAGGCTTCGGGGGCTGTTGGAGAACTCCATGAGGACCCCCTTCGATTCCTTCTGGTATCCTGCGGGTGAGGGGGAGGAGGGAACCGTACAAAATGCTTCATCATCAGACAAAACCTGGCTTTCCATCCATGCTCCTTCTGTGATCAGTGCAGGGGCTTCGGGCTGGTGCCCAGTGGACCCTGGGTGTCCTCCTTGGTGCAGGGAGGTGATCTCAGGGGTCCCTTCTGCTCCCGCACTGTGACGTGGTTGTGGTTGTGGCTGTGGGGTGGTGTACAGCTGCACAGCAGGAAGAGGGGCGGCCCAGCCCTGAGTCACCCTCACTGACTAGGCCAAGCTAGAGCCGTCGGTGCAGCCACTGGTCAACCCATCTCATCTTTGTCACTGCCCCTCTGTCTTACCAAGCATACTAGCCCTTCCCAGGGCCTGGCCTCTCTTGACCATCTCACCAAAGAACTTCAGACAAAATCTGACCTTCCTCGCGTCAAAGGAGCATTCTGGATGTGTCTCTTCCCAAGAGGCGCCATTTCTTCTGGAATTCCATCATCTCGTCAATATTTTCTCTAACACCGTGTGTTCAAAGCAGGAGTCTGCTTCAGTGTCTTTTACCCGAGTTCCCCACTTTGCATGCCTCTGAAGCAAGTGGAAATGCTACGGTGTGGATCAGGGGCACCTCTGTCCCCAACAGAACATGCCACTCTTCAACACAATAGCATGCAGCGACCCCTTGGCCGCTGCTTCACCGGTCACTGACGGTGGACCCAAGCAAGTCCTCAGGACCACTTTCTTGTCTTTATCTCTTGGGTCAGCTGGGAGGTTTTGGGCTTTCCTTACGCCGGGTGGCGATTCAGATTGAAGCCTGTAATCCTCCGTCTTCACCAGCAAGTGGTTCTCCACTGAGGACGATTTTGTCTGCTCGGGGATGTTCAGCGGCGTCAGGAAGCGCTTTGTTTTCGGTGTCGCCCCTAGTGGAGTGGAGGGCTGTGAGTGACATATGCTGCCTGAATTAGCATCCCGGCAGTGTCCACACAGCAGCTTTCAGCTGCTTGTCTGTTGTGTGTCTTTCTCCTCTGGAACGTGTTTCTCACCTCTTCCTTGTCTTGCAGTTGAAATTCTCTGTCCCTCAGGGATAGACTTCCAGCCTTTCCAAGTAAAAGAGTTCCCCAAATCCTTTCTGATCCGTGAGATTGTTGTACTTCCTCTGGAGAGTCGGCGTGCTGGGTGACAGTGCATGTTCTGTGGGGAGTCCCGCAACCCATTCTCTCACAGGTGGCCTCGTACAACTGTTCCTTAGGGGATCCCAGGCTGCAGACGGCATGGGACCGGACTGCCAGCTCTCTCCCCATGGAGAACACCCCATGGGGTCAAACTGCCCACCTTTGGGTGAGCAGCTGAGCACTTAACCAGTGTGCCCCCCGGGATCCTTGAAGTCAGACTGCCTGGATGGGAATCCACGCACCATTGCCTATGGGAAGGACAACTTCTGACAGTTAAGGAACGTTCCCCGGCCTCGACCTTCTCCTCTGTCCAGTGCGGATTTGAGGTGCGCTTTCTCAGGGAGTCGTCCGAAGAGTGAATGACATAAGTCACTGTCTGGCTCTTGACTCAGGGCTGGACCTGAGGAAGGTGCTTGGCCCTGTGCCCAGGGGAGTGGGTAGAAGTGACACCCAGTTGTTTGGATTCAATCTTTGCGTGCTCAGCTTTGGTCACAAGTCAGAGCAGTGAGCTCTCTGGATCCGTATGAAACAACAGGAGAAGCCTTTCCTGGCCCTCAGGCGGGAGCCGTGCGGTGGGAACCCGTACGGCCCAGAGCTGTAGCGCTGAGCCCCCTCCATCTCTGAGTACTTGAAACAAGGCCGTCCTCAGCGAGGACACAACAGAGTGGAAAGAGTCTAAAAAGGAACCGTCTCTATGGTCCTTAATACGGTTTTCTTGTTGGGACGGTGTTCTGCAGGGATGTATTGGGTTAAGTGAAAGAGATTATTAGGGTGGATTTCACCTCTGGACATTTGTTAAAAGACTGTCTGTGTTTGGAAGCGTGGCCTTGTGCAGTGGGCCCCTCTGATTCCCGCTGTGAGGGCAGTGCCAGGCTGTCTTCACACAGAGGCGGGTCTGACGGAGCCCACAACATCCGCCCTTTGCTGGAACCGGCTCTGGCTGAGGGAATGTCATCATGGCCACGCAGGAGGGGGCCTGCCTCTGGGCTTGATGCGTCTGGCTCATTTGGTGACATCCTAAATCTGGGCCGCAGGGAGGACTTTGAGCTCTCTGTGGACTTTGAAATCACATGAAGGACGGTTTCCGATCTATGTTTGGAGGACGTCTGAGGGGCTGGTCTCAGGGGGCTTCCTTTGTTTCAGAATCAGAAGTTAGGGAGCTGCTCGGAGGGCATCTTCTCTCACTGTTCCGTGATCTGGCCCAGAGAGATAAGAACACACACACACACACATGCACACCCCTTCCACACCACATACCACATTTTTTGGGTACTGAATGCCCCCCAGGGCATGTAAAAGATGGTTTGAATCACTCTCCCGGCACAATCCCAAGATTCCCAGGTGGTTATTTTAAAATACAACGTGTTTTCCCATTTGATAACCTTTTCTGGTGCCTAACATGCAAGGTGGTTTATTCCACTTAAAGAGAAAGATCAATGGCAATTGCATGCACGATACTGCTCTGTTCCCTCAGACGTGTTGGAAAGCCACCACCAGACTTCAGAATGGAGGTTGTTGGTTGACCAGTTGGCCAGGGAGATGATCATTTGTTGTAAATTAAGCCTTTTCATATGCAGAGTTGTGGCAGTGTGTTAGTCCGGGTGGACTAGAGAAACAAATCCATAGAAACTCATATGTGAATAAGAAAGCATTTTATATAAAGGGCAATTGTACATTAAGAAAGCATCCCAACCCAGTCCAGCCCAAACCCATAAGTCTGATATTAGCCCATGGATCTGATATCAATCTGTAAAGTCCTCTTCAGACTCACAAAACACATGCAATAATGCCAAATGCAGGACAATCACAGACCAGTGGGTGGGAATCTTGTGGATCCAGTGGTGTTAGAAGCAACTCAGTGCTGGCAGGGGTCTCCACCTGGCTTCTCCAGCTTCAGAGGTCTGCATCAGGGCAGATCCACATGGCTTCTCCTCAGGGATATCTTGCAGGGAGAGAGCAGAGACAGGAGAGAGAGAGAGAGAGAGAGAGAGAGAGAGAGAGAGAGAGAGACTATTTCTGCTTCCACCAAGGAAATCCCAGAGTTCCTAGAATTCTCAGGAGACAGGCCATGCCCACACAGAGGCTTCCTTAGTTATATCTTGATTGACAGGCCAGACCCCACTCCTTCCCTCACAATCCTCTTAAATTGACACCATACTCTGTAACAGGCAGCAGCTTCAGGAGTGCGTGACTGTGCACGTCCCCCGCACGGATCCAAGGAAGAGCTCGAACACGCTGTTTCAGGGCAATGTCCGCTCGTCTGTCTTCTCAGCAGCACCGACCTTTGCCGGGGTCTGGAGAAGCCAGGTG
>PVJH01044883.1:0-12727 GCA_004026705.1 Nesogale talazaci | reverse complement strand
GGCATTAAGCTGGTATCTGCAAGGCCATAATTTCAAGTCCTTGAGTCAGGTCTATTCTCATATAAGTTTATTAGAAGCCCATGAATCATAATCTGATATTTTTAATAATAGGGGGTTAATACTGATTATTAGATGGGTGGAGATAAGAATTTCCATTGTTAAATAAATTTCAGAATTTTAACCAAAATTTTAATTTATTAATTTAAATCAAGTTAAGCAGTCAAGAAGAAATCAAAAGTTTAGTGATGTTAGGTAAATATGTTGCCCACGTTATCTTTAGAATGTTGACAAGTTTAGTTTATTTGACTAAACTGCAACTGAAATAAGTCACAGAATTTTCCATTGCCTCATGTACATGTGAAAGTTGAACATTGAATAAGGAGGAAGGAAGACGGGTTCATGTGTTTGAATCATGCTGTTGGAGAAGAATTTTGAAAATATTACGGACTGTGTGTCAATCTGGGTAGAATAGAGAAACAAATTTATAAATACTCATATGTGTATAAAATGAGTTTTATATATGATTTAGGGTTCTCTAGAGAAACAAAACCAGGACATTATTAATTCTCTCTATATATTTATATAGATAGAAGAAGTATATCAGACATAGAAATAAACAGGTAACTACTCTATAAAGCAATACAAATGGCTCAGTGCAACTCACTTGGGTAAGACAGCTAGTACACTGGCAGTCCTTCACGTTTTGTGGGCCTGTGCGTAGTCCTCTGTAGAGCAATTCAGGCTGTCTGACCACCAGCACCAAAGAGCAAAACAGGTCACCAACAGTCAGCCAGATGAAAGAGTCAAACAGTCCCCAACCCAAGAGATGTTTATTGCAAGAGCGTGGCGAAGCAGGGCTTCAAGGAATCTCAACTCACAGCAACATAGTCCACACATTAGTGTCCCATGGTTAGTGTAGCTTAGAGATCCAGGAACAGGAGAAACAAGGCAGCCAGGCTTGCCAAGAGCAAGAGAGCAAGGGGGGAGCTTGCTGGGCCATTCATACCTCTGCCCTTCGAATTGATCTTACGTGTGTTATTTGGCCATGTTGTCACAACAAACCTATCTAATTTCTTTGGCCATGTTAGCACAACAAGCTTACCTATCACAAGATAAAAGAACAACTGAACATAAATAAAACATCCCAGCCCAGTCTTGTCCAAGGTCATAAGTCTGATTAAATTAGTTCATTTGTCCAATATCAATCCATAAAGTGTTACTCAGAAAAATGAAACACATGCAATGATACCAGGACCATTACATGCCAGTGGGTGTAGCATTTATGTGCTGGTAGAAACATCTCAGTGCGGGCAAGGACCTTCTGTGGCTTCTCAAGCATCTCAGGATTTGCAGGAGTCTGTGTGGTTTCTTCTGGCTTCTGAGGTCTGATTACAAAAGGGTAAATCCATGTGGTTTCTCCTCTGTGATATCTCACAGGGAGTCAGCCTCATGTCTTGTTAGCAGATTGTCTTCAAGGGACCGAACAGCAAGTCTCTCTACTCCAAGGGAGAAATATGGCCAGATTTCCCATATTTCTGAGAGGAGAAGACCATGCTTTCAGAGGTCTCATTGGCTATATCCAGATTGATAGGCTAGACTCCACCTCTACACTCTTAATCCTGAAACTGACACCAGATTACATGACTGCTACAGACTGTTGCAAGGACAAACAAATTTGTCTTCGAAGAAGTACAGCCAGTGTGTTCCTTGCATGTAAGGGTGTGTTGGTCATGTGCTTATGGTAATTTCATAATTGAGATGTGGTGGTGGAGTCTATCCTGTTAATCTGAAGATAGATATCGAGTAGCCAATGAGGTCTCCATGTGGACATGCTTTTCTCCTGAGACTTCTGGGAAATCTTGCTATTTTGTCTTCATGGAGATGAGAAGCTATCTCCTCAGTTATTGGGAGTTAGTGTCAGAGACAAGACAAGGTGGCAGCTTCTGAGGAGCTGAAGGAGCCGGAGGAGAAGCCACACAGCCTTACCCTGATGGAAACAGACCTCTGAAGCTGGCGAAGCCACGTGGAGATCCCTGCCAGTGCTGAGTTGCCTCTACCACCACTGGATGCTGTTGATGGACCCTGAGCCCTGGAAGCAAGGAGCCATGGGGAGACTCCTGCCAGTGCCAGGATTCTGCACCCAATGGCTTATGACTTCATGAGTTGGAAGAGGACTTTAGAGACTGGTATCGGGCATATGGGCTAATATCGGACTTATGACTTTGATCTGGTCTGGGTTGGGATGCTTTCTTAATGTCCAATTCCTCTTGTATATAAACCTTACCCTTATATTTGTATGTGTGTCTATGAATTTCGTTTCTCAATTTTAACTGGACTAACACAAAGGGTGAGAGAATTCATTTTATACCTTTGGAAGCATAACATTTATTCCTACCAGTTATCCTGTGTGCTCACAGGGAATCTCTTTTGATTCCAATAGTAGCAAATAGCTTGATGTAGGATAGTTACATTGAAGTTAATAAAGAGAATGCTAGAAAATAAAATATTGGCTAAACATGCTTGACTGAACCCTCTCTCCTCATTTTCCTGAAATCAACCAATACAAAGTCAGAAGATAGTCTCTCTCCCTTTACCCACCTGCAGGCACAACACTTTTTTAATAAAATAAATCTGAATTTTAAAAAAGAATATCAGCTTTAAGAAATCAGGCAGGATTAATTTGGAGTCAGGGTTCTTTTCTATATAGTTAATATTTGACTTTGTGAATAAGAGAAACCTTAGCATCAATGTAAGATGCCTGTTATTAATTTTTCTTTTTGACAGCTCATATTAACTAACTGTTTTAATAAAAAATGAAGATTCTACAATCTAATTTGGTTGCTCATTATCACACATGTAGTAAGGCTCAGAAAATGGTTGACATTTAAAGTAGGTCTTGGATTATGCACAAAGTTCAAAAAACAGGCATTGGAGACAAGGTGATTGTAAGGAAAAAGAAATACCATGTACAGTGCAGTGATTTAGCGTCCTTTTTCATTTTTAGGGAATGACAATTTCTTCCCAGAAACTAGAATTCAACTTCTTTCACAAGAAGACTCAACTGTCAAATGGGATCAGGTCACATCACGTATGGAATTGTGGATTAAAGACATTTCATTTTTTATTGTTCTCATTTTTATATTGCAGAAGATATTTACTTTTGAAAGAAAAATAAAGTTATTAGAAAATTGGACAATTAGAGGGATAAAATGAAATACCTTATAATTTTTGTAGTACATCTACTAGACATGCTAATTAATGCATTCACATTTTACAAATTTTATTTTACATTTTTTGATACATACCACTGCAGTAGTGATAATCTTTTATTTATATGGCAGAATGGAACGTGCAAATGGGCTTTAAATTCTTATTATACCAATATGATTACATAAATTAATAAAGGTGGGGAATATTTTCTGGATGAGATCAAATAAATGAAACATGAAAAAAAACTTGAAGAGATTTTAAGAATGAGAGGGTCTCAATATACTCATTTTAGAGATCCGCTAACAGGAGGGTTCAGGAAGCCCTTTTGCAAGTAGATTCCAAGTTTTAATAACCCTGTATGACTGGGTTACTGCCTGTAACAATACAGAAAACAAATCAAAACAAAAATGTCCTGCAAGTACAGTGATTAAATTAAGTTTAAGAGTTTGGAACCCTGCATCAAGGGAGAAAATATCTCTATGTGCTATTGTAAAACTGCTTATGAGGTCAAATCACTGTTTGGGTTTTTTTTTTTTTTGTAGCTGTTGTTTGCTTAGCATTAACCAATGTGACAATGCTTCATTTAGTAGTCTTTAAAAGCTGAGAATGACACTAGCTAAGAGCAGAGAGAGATGGGATGTTCGACACCACAGCCTTGCATGATAGAATTTGGTAAATGAATTAGCTTCGAATCAGATTGTCTTTGATAGGGTCTCACTTCTAGGGCAACCTTGGCAGCACTTTCATTTTCTTCTTGTGTAATTCAAAGTACAGACAATAGCTGAGCATGCAGAGCTCGGAGACAATAAATTAGTAGGTTTAAACCACGAAATCCATGATACTTTGTTATCATTGTTTTGAGGGTTAGTTGAGTTAGTCTGACTCGCAATGACTCTGTGAACATTAGAATGAAACATTGCCAAATCCTGTATCATTTTCACAACCATTGATATTTTTGAGCCCATTGCTGCAACCGCTATACTAATTCATCTCTCAGAGGGTCTTCCTCTCTTTCTACTTTCCCTTTCTACTTTACTAAGTACAATGTCCTTATTCAGAAATTAGTCTCTCCTGATGACATATATGTCAAGTCATGAGATCAAGTCTTCCATTCTCTCTTCTAAGCAGTCTCTGACTGTGTTCCTCAAATAGATTTGCTCATTTTTTTAGTAGTCAAAATGGAATTTCCATTTTAGTCATAAACATCATGCTTCAAATTAAACAATGCTTTTCTAGTTTTCCTTGTTCATTGTATAATTTCATGTGCAGAAGGGTCAATTGAAAATGGTTTTAGTTTCAAATTAAATCCCAAAGTGTCACCCTTGCTTTTCAACAGTTTAAAGAGATCTTACGCAATGGGTTTACCCAATGTAAGATGTAGTTTGATTTCTTGGCTGCTCACTGTAAGTATATGGAATGTGGAGCCCTGCAAAATGAAATTATTGAGAACTTCAAATTTTCTGAAGTTAGAAAAAATTTCCCAACGGTTTTAGTTGGGAAATTTTTTTATTTTCTTTACACTGAGTTGAAATAATACATACTAAAGACTGCAGTCTTTGCTTTCCATCAGCAAGGACTTCAAATCCCCCCAAACAAGCAAGTTTGTGCCATCTGTATGTTACACATTTTTAATAACCTTTCCTCCCATCCTGGTGTAGTGTGCTACATAGAGCTCAGCTTTTCAGATGATTCTATCTGCAGATAGACTGAGTCAGTATGACAAGTAAACAAGCCTGAGGGAATTCTTTCTTGATTTTAAACCAGGAAGTATTTTTCGCTTGTTCAAATATCTACCTCATGGTCTATGTACAGTTTACACATAAACCCAGTAAGCTGTTCTGGAATTCTTGTCTTTCTCATTTCTACCCATTGTGTATTATGAGCTACACTGCTGAATACTTTTGCATAGTCAATGAAATACAAGTAAGCATCGTTAGGATATTTTCTCTTCTCAGTAAAGATCCATCTGGTCTTCCTTCTGTCATATCCTTTTCTGTGCCTGACTTGAATTTCTGGAAGCTCTCTGTTGATATACATCTACAACTATTTTTGAATTATGTTCAGAAAAACTTTACATGCTTATAATATTGATGATGCTGTTTTCAGTTGCTGTCGTCTGTCCCAACTCAGGGAGAACCCATGCATATTAGAATAAAACACTGCCCTGTCCTGCTCCATCCTCACAAATGTTCTTATATTTGTATACATAAATATAGCTATAGTATCATTCCACTTTGGGAAGGGTCTTCTTCTTTTTCACTAGTCTTCTACTTTACTAAGCATGATGTCCATCTCCAGGAATTTCTGTCTCCAGACAACATGTTCAAAATCGCTATATCAAGTCTTGTTATCTTTGTCTCGAAGGGATATTCTGGTTGTAGTTCTTATACCATTGTCTGTCATTTACCCATACTGTGGTGTCTTCTGTGATATTAATGATATTGTTTCATAATTTTCTCATTTTGTGGGGTCACATTTCTTTAGATGGTTTCTAATAAGAATGCTATCCAGGCAGTTGTCCATGAAATTGTCTTTTAAACTTTTTGGCTAGGAAGAAAGGGTATTTCAACCCACTAACAAGCTTGTAGAAACATGTAAAATGTATCCCATAAAATCCTGGCTTTTTTTTTTTTTTTTGGTCAATGGCTACTGTGCAGGTAAGACTTCTTCTTTCAATATTTTTTATTTTTGAAAATATGCTATATATTTAAATGGCTGTGTGTAAACCAACTACTTTTGATTCAATGACTATTTCTTTAATCTTCTCTGATGTATTTTGCATAAGTCAAGATTTTGCCTTTGGAATATTGCAGCATTTCAATCTGAGGCTTGACTTTTCCCCTCAGTACTTTCAGCTTGAGATATACTGTTAAATTCTTTCCTTTTGGCATTCTAACTGCAGGTCTTTGCATACCTCAGTATAATACTTTCTTTCATCTTCTTGGGCTGTCCTTTAACATATTCCCTTCAGTCTCTTTTACTTCATCATTTCTTCCATTGGCTATAGGTATTTGTGTTATTTCTGGTAGACTAAAGAAACAAATTCATAAACATACATATGTACATAAGAGAGGGTTTATATAAAGGGAAATTGTACATTAAGAAAACATCCCAACCCAGTCAAGTCCAGGGCCATATGTCTGATATTAGCCCATATGTCTGATACCAATCTAAAGACTCGTGAAATGCATGCAATGAAGCCAAATGCAGGATGATCACAAGCCAGTGGGTAGAAAGTCTTTGGATCCAGTGCCATTGTAAGCATCTCAGAGCTGGAAGAGGTCTCTTTGTGGATTCTCTGGCTTCAGAGGTCTGGTTGCATCCATGTGGCTTGTCCAGCTTAGTGCACTAGGCTAGCTCCATGTGACTTCTCTTCAGGGAAGTCTAGATAAGGTAACCAGACATCCTGCTTTTTAACAATTTAACAACATCCCGTGGCATTTTAAAATTATGAAAATTTTTGCTGCTCCATCTAGATCAAAATTTAATCAAAGACTCCCACCCCCACTCCCAACCCCGTTCAATGTTGCCCAGCTTAAAATCTGGTCACTTTAGCAGGAAGTAAGTCTTGTCAGTAGAGTCTCCAAGCAACTGAGAGAGGATCTCCTGCTTCCAAGAAGGAAGTGCCAGGTTTCCCAGAATTCTCAGAGGAGAAAGCCAGGCTTACACGGAGGTCTCATTGGCTATCTCCAGACTGATCCTCAAATTGACAGTGGATTAGGTGACTTCCACAGCACTCACGCGCAATTGACATTGTCCCCTCTGACAACCACTTTGGCCTTCTTATATTTCCTGATTCTTTACTGAACTTTTGTTTTTACATGATAATTTACTTGTAATAAATAAATGATGGTACATTTGGAACTGGAATAGTAATGAGAAAAACAGAAACTATAAACTTTTAAAAAATCACACAAATATTTCCCAACAAAAAACACAACAAATTAAAGACAACAAAAAATTATTTGTAGAATGATAGTGATGATATTATTCAAATCACTTCAAGTCAATGATTCATAATTCTAACAGCTATATATTGGGTCCCAAGAATATTTATTCCTGAAGTAGTTATCTCTCACTTTGGTTATTCTATTCCTCTAACAATTGCATAGAAGGACTTAACTCTTTCTAAAAAAATAAAAAGTTTCTAACTACCAAAGGATGTTGTGATAGTTAATGTTTGTTGTGCCAACTGGGTTGATGAACACATGGAATTAATTGAAGAGTGGAGAGATAAATGACTCAGTGAGTCTCCCCTGTCTGGCTTCTTACTCTCTGTTGGTTGGACAAGTGTGCAGCTACCTTAAATAGTTCTCTGCCTCAACCGGCCAGGATCCCTTTCTGTGAGACATCACTGAGGAGAAGCCACATGCAACTCTGGGTGCTGGAGAAGTCATGTGGAGACCCCTGCCAGTGCAGAGATGCTTATGGACTCTATGATTCAGCTTTCCCCATGCATTCGGCATCATTTTATGTGTTTTGTGAGTTTGAGAAGGACTTTGTATATCAATGTTGAACATTTTGGCTAATGTCCGACTTATGGGCTTGGATTGCATTGGGTTGGGATGTTTAATGTACAACTACCCTTTATATAAAACACTCTCTTTTAGAATGTGAGTGTTTGTAAATTTTCTCTAGTGTCCTTAGATTAACACAGATGTTGTCGCTGAACTACTATTTTCTGTGAATCTTCAAAAGAAAATCCTAGCAGACAAAATTGGTCTAGGGTCTTAATTGATATGATGACCACTGATCATTGTGCCTAACTCACCCAAACTCCAAAACACCAGCATTGAAAATGAGAAAAATGAACCATAAATATGGTATTGCCCCAAAGAAGAATTGGGTACAATCTAAGCTCTTAAAACATGATAGAGAGTTCTTATTGCTATCATTTTAAGATTATATCTCTTAAAATATCTAACATATTCAAGGTGAAATTTCATTTTTCCTCTTCCTTACTGAATTGATCAGATATATTTTCAAAGAGGCAGAGGAACAGCTACCTGAGAGCATATGAGATTTTTCTGTCCTTTGAAATTGAAGTGCGTGGTAGCAGCTCAGCAGGCAAAGTTGTGCAATCACCCAGTGAAGCCTGTAAGTGTTATTTCCAAAACATCAGCCAAGTAGGAACTCATTTACCTAACAGTACACAGGAGGATGGAGATTTGGTACCTTACTGGGTTTAATTTAGTAATTAAAACTAATTAGTTTCTCACACCCAATTGCAATGTATTTTGTCTTGTTACAGTGTAGTACATATAAAGGAATTATAAACTTGCATGACTATTTAGAAGTACAATCTCATAACTTAGAGAGTATATAGTCATAGGAAAATATGAAATATGAATTTATATTGATGCATATACTTTCAGGATTAAACAATTCAACAGCTAATAAGCAAACTGTATAAAAGGATATCATTTGAATGCACACTCTTCTCAGTATGTGTGTGTTGAAAAACTACAATCATTTGAATATGTTAAGTTGTAGCTTTATAGTTTTGAATATTTTATTAAAACTATTATCAATTATAACCATGCACATTTGCTTCATTTCATTAAAAAATATCTTTAACTCCTCTCCATAGCAGTTGAATTCCTACACCCTATTTTCTAGCATTGAGTGACTTCAGAAACAATGCTAAGTGCACTCATATGAAATGCAGAACTTTAAATATTTTGAGCAAAGAAATTATCACTAGAATAAATGCCCAGAAACCCAGCTGTCTCATTTAAGTTAAGCATGAATTTAAAAGCATGAATCATTTTGTGTTTCCTTTAAAATTAGTTTCATGGCATTCTTATATAATGCTCAATTGAAAAACTATGTCTTTGTGACCTTAGGAAGATCAATAAAACCTTCCGAGCAACAAGCACCCATATTTTGAAGTGGAAATGAAGAAACTTCACGTGCAAGGATGTTGACCGTGAAAAGTAATGAAGTATAGAAAACATCCACTACAGAACTAGGAAGCCAAATAATTCTACTTCAGCAACTGTTGTAGATGATAATGCCATTTTCCAAAATGATATAAATAGGACAGATAAGGGAGTTACTAATTAAGACAAAAGTTAAACTTTCAATTTACAAAGCAATATTTTATTTTGTGCCATGTACATGTTTTCCATTCATCTGAATCAACTCAATAACAGCTAATGGAAAATTTAGTATATCAATGAAATAAGCTATTTGATAAGAAAGTACCTAGCTCATAGAAAAGGTGAAATATGGCCAGAAAAGATCTATGAATCAGCAAAGAGCATGGCTAAATTATAATGAAATAGTTATTAATGCTCAATACCACTTAACATTTTAAAGAGTTGGATTGAAATATGAATTCAATTTAAATTAAACAGGAAATCAAATAATTTGGACTTTTAAAACCAAAGCAATAGGTTAAAATTGAAAAATCTTTTTGTTAATATCATCTAGTCTGTTCTGACTGATGATGACCTCATGTATCACAAAGTAAATCATTGCACAATACTGTGCTCTTCTAACTCTCAAAGGCATGTTGGAGTCCATTGTTGAAGACACTTTATTTTCTGCCTTGACTCCTCGGAAACTTTTATCATTATTCTTCCTGCTTCTATCATCTTATCCAAAAACATGAGCCTATTTAACTTTTTTCATCCCAATCCATAAGAAAAAGGAAAAATAACATTATTCCCCTAACAAAAGTTAAAAAGACAATCAACTCCTACCTTTTGCAATGGATATTATTTTATGAAGTGTTCACAGAAAAGGCAAAGATCCAAGAAAGATGAAGTTATTGAAAAATTCAAATTTTTCTCTATCATGATGCTACCTACTGGTTCAGTTGTGAGAATTTGGGTTTTCTTCACAGTGAGTCCTAATCTATAGCTAAGGTGCCATCCTGGATCCACACCAGCAAACGCTTCAAGTTCTCCTCACTTTCAGCAAGCAGGTTTATGTTGCAGTCACAAGTGCTTAAACACCCTCCTATCCCGATGTTGCATTCTTCTTCATATTATCCAGATTCTCTAGGTACTTGCTCAGCAGACAAATTGAATAAGTATGGTGAGTGGATACAACTTTGACACACACTTTTACTGACTTTGAACCATACATTATTTTTTTTTAATTTACACAACTGACTCTTAGTCCACGTGACCACAATGTAGTGCTCTGGAGTTGAAATTCTTCTCAAGATTGACCATTGATTGCTACAATCCACACAGTCAAATGTGTTTGCATTGTCAATTAAAAATAAATAAAAACAAGTAAACCCTGCTATGCTATTCTGTTTTCAAACAAGATCCATCTGGCATCAGCAGAGATAATATTTCATTCCTTGCCATTTTCTAAATCAGCCTGTATTCCTGAAATATCCTTTTCAGTGAACTGCTACAACCATTGTTTGATGATCATCAGCAAAAATTTTACTTTCAAATGACGTTGCTCCCTAATTTGCTAATTCGTTGGTGCCATTTTTCTTGGAAGCAGTTCACATATGGATTTTTTTGTCAGTCAGTTGGCCAAGTTGCAATCTTTCAAAATTCCTGGCATGGATGAAGAAATTCTTTCAGTACAGTAGGCTTAAAACATTTCTGTTAGGATTCCATCAATTCCTGAAGCTCTGTTTTGGTTAGTGTCTTTTGTGCAGGTTGAACCTCTTTCAGCATCATAGGACCTGGCTCATGTGCTACCACCTGGGAAGTCGTGACGTGAACTAGTTCTTTTGGGTACTGGGGCTGTGTATGCTCTCCAACTTCTTTTGATGTTCCCCAAATAGCATGCAATTTTCTCCATAAAATCATTTGTTATTTCAACCCAAGGCTTGGTTTTTTTTTCTTGAGTACTTTCAGTTTAAGATACACTGTGCTTGTTCATCCGTTTTGGTTTTCTAACTCTAGATCTTCTCACAAACATTGTGATATTTTACTTTGTGTTTTCCAGCCACCCTTGCCAATGTTCGTTTCAGTGCGGTGCTTCATCAGCTCTGCCATTTCCTTACCTATGCTACAGTTTTCTGTTAGGATCTCTAGTAGTGCAGTGAGGCTCACATTGAACTCTTATCCCAAGGTCGGCAGGTCTAAGCCACCAGCCCCTGTACAAATATGACGAGGCATTCTACTCCCTTAAACGTTTTCAGTCTCAGAAACCTCCAAAAGCAGTTTTAATCTGCTCTCTAGGATCCTTTAAAAAAAACATTTCATCAGGACTCATACATGGCTTATCACAATCCATATATACATATAGTGTGCCAAACACCTTTGCATGCCTGGTGCCATCAACATTCTCTAAACATCTGCTTTTCTATTTCAGTCCTTGGCATCATCGTTTCCCCTCCTTCCTTCCTTCCCCCTCCCCAACTAACTCTCAATACTTTATAAATTATAATCATTTTGCCATATCTTATACTGGCTGACATCTCCCCAAGCCCAATCCTGCAGAGCTCGTCCTCCAGAAAGGAGGTTATTTGTAGAACCTTGTAATCGGCTCCCCCTTTCTATCCCGCCTTCCCTCCACCCTCCCAGTATCACCACTCTCAGTGCTGATCCTGAGGGGTTTATCTGTTCAGGAGTCCCTGCATTTCTAGTTCCTGTCTGTACCAGTGTAGCTTCCAGTCTAGCTGAATTTGTAAGGTAGAATTGGGTTCCTGATATTTTGGGGGAGGAAACCTTTAAGAACTAGAAAATATTATATGCTTCATTTTTAGTTCACTACACCCTGATTGGCCTGTCTCCTCCTTGTGACTCTTCTGTGAGGGGATGTCCAGTTGCCCATAAATGGACCTTGGGTCCCCAAACTCCACTCCACCTCATTCGTATTGATGTGATTTTTGTTCTTTGATGCTTGATACCTATTTGCTTTGATCTCTCATGATCGCACAGGCTGGTATGCTTCTTCCATATGGGTTTTGCTGCTCACCTTCAAGACTTTAAGACCTCAGATGTCATCATTTGGTAGCTGGGCACCATCAGCTTCCTCCACCTAGTTTGCTTTTGAACACATTTGTCTTCAGCAATCATATTGAGAAAGTGGGCACATAATGATATTTTTGTTCTTTGTTGCCTGATACCTGACTATTTCCATATTTCATGGTCACACAAACTGGTGTAAGTACACTGTCTATCATAACTTTATGAATTAGAATTGATTGACAGCAGTGAGTTTGGATTTTTGCTGTTGCTTTACATTACGTTTAAGAGCAAGATTCAGTGTCATTTCTAGCACCCACTTAGAAAAGTTTTCTTTTCTTTCAATGATCTTTTACTTCTTTATCAATTTTTTTGGTATCTTCTACCCATAACTGCTTAGATTATTTTTTTACTACTCAGGTATTTTTCATTAATGTTCAATGCAACAAATCTGTTCTTGCAATGTTCCCAAAATTCAGCGTGGATTGGATCGCCTGTCCTTGTTATAATTTTCTTCATCGCATGCCAGCAATTGAGAACCTATTCCACAGTCAACCCATACCCTGATTGCAGTAATTGATGTCAAGCTTCTCCATCCTTTCTTCCCATGTGTGCAGTCAATATGACTA
>PVJH01044882.1:0-12732 GCA_004026705.1 Nesogale talazaci | reverse complement strand
AGCCCCGCCCCCCCCCCCCCCCGCCCCTTACAGGACATGGTGTGAGGTCTGCCGGCAAAGTCCACCCACTTCTTGACCATGGCCTCCTCAATGGCCCTCTTGGAGTTCAAGACCACCACGTCTGGAGAAGAGTCAGAGCACAGTGTCAGCAGGGACGAGAGGACCGCCCCCCCCTCCCCGGTCCACACCCAGGGGGAAGAGGGAGACACTTACCTTGTAACCCCAGGCGGATCCTGTAGACAGGCCCAAGTTTCTGAGACAGGCCGAACAGGTAGAGGGGGAGGTTGGGCTGCAAGAGGTGCAGGAAGCCAGGAACACGGGGTGGGAGGCGGAGAGTCCTGAGGGCCCACAGGTGCCACAGCAAGCGGGCAGCGGCCAGCAGCAGCAGCAGCAGCAGCCCGAGGAACAGCATGGCTGGAGGCCCGCGGACAGCCTCTCTCAGCTCTGGGGCCCCTGCCAGTCACCCTGCTATTTAGGGGCCCTCTGAGTGACACCCTCCGAAAATGACACCGATTCCCATTGCCCTTGGGGAGTCCCATTTCAAAGACCTGGCCATCATCGGAAAGAAGGAAGAAAAAAAGTCAACCCTGACCTTGGCCCTGCATCAAGACCATTCGTTTTCTGGTTCCACATCAACCGCCAAGGTCAACATTGTCCCATCTCCGGCTCAGGCCCTCTCCTCCCAGCACCAACCTTGGAGCAGCTTATGGCTGCGCAATCTGGCTCAGAGAGTCAGTTGCCGTGAGATGACGTGTGTGTGGCGTGCGTGCGCCTGTTTGGAAAACCACCACCGACGACTAGGGCGGCCGTGGACCCTGGCTTGTTTAAGACAACCCCAGCCCCCCAACCCCCGTATGTCTAGTCCCGGTTATAGCAACTCCCCTTCCGCTCTCAGCTGAGTCCCAGAGCAAACGAGAGCCTGGGAGGGCTTGGGTTCGGAGCACGTCTCACGCCCGACGTTGTTCTCTGCTCCTCTGAACTCGCCGCTCGGTCGGGACCCTCTGGGGTCAGGACTGTCGTGAGAGGTTTGCCCACACAGCGGCTGCACAGCCGGCGTTGGTGTTAGCCGTCTGGCGGCAGAGCCTGCACCCTGATCTGGTTGCAGGGTAAAGAGACCATCTCGGGGCAGTTGGCTTCCAAAGCAAGAGCTGTTGGGTGGGTAGGGTGATGGTACACCATCGAAGAAAGGGGCCAGGCAGTCTGAAGAGGAGCTGAAGACCCTCCCGGGCACAGGGCGGTGTGCTTGCTCTGAGCTTCCTTCCTCATTAGAAAAAAAACCCAGGGAGGTTTGCTGGGATAGAACGGTGGCAGCCCCCTCCTTCCTCCTGGTTCGCCGCAGACCCCGCTGTGTCTGGCCGAGATGGAGGCTAGTCCACACCTAGTTTCTACCACCCTTCCTGTATAGTCACAAGCCTCAGCCCGTTGCCCAGCCCATGCAGGACTGTCTTGGGAGCCCCAAGGTCACAGGGAGGTGCAGCCTCAGGGAAGGGGTCAGGTCGGCACAATCCATCTCTTCCACCGCTCCCCGGGCCCCACCCCATCTGGAAGTTGTAGCCATAAGGATGGTGGCCTGCTGGGCCCATGACAAGAATCTGGACCGACTTTGTGGGTGAGGAGGCAGCTCGGCTTTGAGAAAAGCTTGGGGAGAGGTCATACAGAGAGTGGGAGAGAGCCGTGGGACGGTCTGGAGGGCACCTGGTGTCCAGGCCTCAGGTAGCCATGTAGTCACTCCAGACCCCACTTCTTATCCCTAGTTGGGTAGACTGACCGGGTGAAGCATGAAATCCCAGTGCCTTTAGAGCCTTCCCCTACACATGCATGCAGGGGCAGAGCTGCCAGGGAGTCCCAGTGGGCACCTGCTGGCATGATTAATTCACTGCTCAGGTCCTGGGGCCGAGGCTCAGGCGCAGCCTGGCATCCAGGCCTGGGGCAGAGTGGGTTTGGCTGGGATTGAGCAGCAAGAGTTACCTCCTACCTCCCGGTCAATTAACCTTTGTCCCAGGCTGTGTCTTGCCACAACGGCAGCTAGTCAACAAGTTCCCACCCCTCACCATCGGACCCCGGGCCGAGAGATCTGGCAGGCAGCTTCAAGGCTGGGTGAGCACTGACCTCAGAGAGCAAATCCCCCCCCCCCCATCAACACTGAAGACCAGAACTTGCCCAATGGCATGGAATACGGTGGAAAGATGGGGTACGTGTGGATGCATATCTTTAGAAATGGACTCCACTGGCCTGACAAGACCCAGCTCTTCCACTGCACCTCTAAATCCTAGACGTGGAGAACGTGCAGTGCCTGGGATGGACGTGCTGTGTCCTGGTCCTGTCTCTCTTCCTGCCTTAATTCTCCTTTCCAAAGTCTGCTGACTCCTCCGCAGCCTTCAGAACCCAATGTAGATGCCACTGCCTCCAGGAAGCCTTCCCACTCTGCTCCTCGTCACAGCTCAGACATCCCCATGGGACCCCGGGGCAACCCTGGGGGAGGACTGAGAGTGCCCACCCTCTGGTCTGTGTCCCCCCGGGGGGAGGGAGCAAACTCCCAGCTCTACCCCTGGGACCCAGGCAGACAGTGGGAGGAGCGAGAGTTGGGGGATTTGAGTGGCAGAACGGTGGGCTGCTGAGTGATCTGTCTTCATTCGACCTGCACCTCACGCAGGACACTCCTGGCGCAGATGGCTGGGCCACCCCGAGCACCCCAGGGGTAGATCCCATGGAGATGAGGGCGTGGATGGGGAGGCACAATTCGGCCAGGAGGCTGCAGAGGGACTGAACATCGGGAGGGTTGGGCACCCGTGGAAGCCACCAGGCTCTGAGAGTCGAAGACGGCGCAAACTTGGGTCTGGGCCCTCGGAACTTGGGAGAGGGTCTCAGTCCTGGAGACACGCCACCCTTTGCTGTCAAAGACCTTTATTGTGCCCCGGGTCCTCCCTAGGCTGTGGTCAGGGGGAGCGGAGGTCCCCGTGCCCGGTGCAGGCTCCTACGGGGCCGCTTCCTCACACCTGGCACCCCTGGGTGCTGTATTCCTGAAGGAAGTTGCTGAGCCGGACGCACGCTGCCCGCTGGCGGGTGCTCTGGCATAGACGCTCTGAGGGCATCTCCTCAATCCAGCTGCTGGAGTCCAGCAGGTACTGGGGGCTGCAGGGGACAGAGAGGCGGTCATCAATGGTCAGGAGGAAAGGGATCTCTGGGGGAGGCATGCTCGACTCAGCAGGAGAGGTCCGGGACCTGCTCCTCAAGGAGAAGCATGAGAGAGAGGAGAGCGAGAGACCGAGGGGTCCACAGGGCACTCACTCTTCCTTGAGGTCCCTGGTGACCCCGTCCATGCCCATGATCAAATACTCTTTCCCAGGCTCCAAGTGCAGTCGGCAGGAAGCTCGCACCAGGAAGTTCCGAGTCTGGCCAATGGCAGCCTTGGCGTCCTTGGCTGGAGAGATGCCGTGCACAGGAGACGTCAGAGGGGAAGAGAAGTTCTCCCGGCAGCCTCACCCGGGCGGGAGATTGCTCTCTCTCTCTAGGGCAGCTGGGCACATGCCCGGGGTACTGACAGAGGGCCGACCCAGACCAAACCCCCACCCCCCACCCCAGCCCACCCCCAAGCCCCGGCCGCCTCCGTACTGAAGTGCAGGACTTGGGAGATCTTGGTCTCAAAGAGGCGGAAGGCAGCCCTGTTGTCTTCACGGAGAACCTTCACCTGGAAGCCTGGGGGCGGGGGGGTGAGGGTGGGGTGGGGCGTGAGAAGGACCCGCAGAACTGGCAGGGTCCAGAGAGGGGTGCTTCCTGGGGGACCGGCCAGGCGGGGCGAAGAGACTGACCGTACTCCACACGGGGGTAATAGCAGGCGAACTTCATCCGGTAGCCTTCTTCCTCCTGCTGACCCCGCTCGAGGGCCCGGCGCTGGCGAGGGCACTTCCCTGAAGTCAGGTTCCCCCATGAACCCTCCGTCCTGAGGCCCCCAGGACCCCCGCCCCCATCCCCGTCCCCGTCCCCGTCCCCGTCTTCCCCCAGAGTCTCACCCTCGGCGCACTGGCAGACATCTCCGGAGCACAGTTTGGACAGGAGTTTGCTCTTGCTTGGTGCCCCGTAGAACACAGAACACTTGTGCTCTGCAGAAAGTCAAAGGCGGCGGGGAGAGAGGGGGGGGTCGGTGGGTGAGCACACAGTAACTGTCCCCAGTGCCCCTCTCCCGCCACCCGGGCCGTTCCCGCGTCCTCACCCGGGCTGTAGTAGTCGTACAGGGTGGCGCTGGCCGGCTGCACCAGCCCCACGGGCATCTCCTGCACAGCTCCAAAGCCCACACACTCCTTCGAGGTGGGGACCTGGGTCCGGGGATGGGGGAGGGTGAGGGGAAGTCAGGACCCCTCTCTGGGCGCCCCCCCCCCTCCTTGTCCTCTTCTCCCCAGTGTCCTTCACATTCCAGCAGCACTCAGTCCCTGAGGCCTCTGAGGATGATGTCACATCCAGTCGCTGGCCTTCAGGGCCCCGTCCATGAAGGTCACTTTCTCTAGGACACCCTCCCTGCTCTGAACCTCTGTCTTTTACACACACCCACACATATATCATTTTATTGGGGGCTCATACAACTCCCATCACCATCCATACATACGTCAATTGTCTGCAGGCCACATTGGCACGCTTGTTGCCATCATCACTCTCAGAACATCCTCCCTCCACTTAGGTTCCCAGTACCAGCTCCCCAGTAGCCTCTGTCTGTCCCCCGCCCTCCCCATCACTGCCCTGGTGAGAGTGGGAAGCCCAGCCTTGCTCCTGGAGAGCTGCTGCTGGACTTGAACCGTCAACCCTGTGGGCTGCAGTCCCGCACACCACCGCTGCACCACCAGGGCTCAGCCAGCCTCTGTCTTTTTATCCTTTTCTCCCCACCTCACCCCAACCCAACTCCCCCCCTCCCACCCCCACAGTGCTCCCAGCCCCTGCCTGCCCTGGACCCTCCCTCCCTCCACTGCCCCCCAGCCCCCGGCTGCCCCCAAAGACCCTTCAGGGCCCCAGGTTCTTACGATGCATGCCCAGCCCAGGTAGGATTCTGGGCAGGTCTGATCAATGCCACCAATTCTGCCCGCCTGCCCGGCCTCCTGGTCTTGACCGCTGTCACCCCTTTCCGGGTGCTTCCTTCCCCTCAGCTGCTCTCAGGGATTCCCTCGACACTGGGCATGCCAAGCCCCTGCCCTCTACAGGAAGGGGCCCTACAGCAGGGCCTCTGCCCAGCCTGCCACACACATCCACCAGAGTGGCCACAAGGGACCTGGGGGTCCAAGGACCCTTTCATAGGGGCCGCCGGCTCCATCAGATCCATTGCAGTTGCAAAGTGACAGTGACAAAGTCACAATAAAAATAATACGATGATTGGAGGTGTGTGGGGGGCCACCCCCCCCAGGAGCTATGTGAAAGGGAGGAAGGTAGAGAGGAAAGGCTCTCTGTGAGCGCCGTCCGAGGGTGGTGGAGCCTGTGGCGGAAGCCGAGTCAGGCAGTGAAAAGGCAAAACTGGCATCCAGGCCAGGGTCACTCTGTGCAGGAAAGACAGACTAATGTCCCCGCCAAAGAGGGCCAAGAGATACCGCTGCCCTTCCTGGAAGCCGTGGGCGCTGTTCGCTGTGCTTGCGCTAAAGAATAAAAACAAAGGCTGAGCCCCGGTGGCGTAGTGGTTATGTGAGGGACTGCGACCCACTGGGATGGAGGTTCAATTCCAGCTCCACGGAGCAAAGGCTGGGCCTCCTACTCCCACCACCTGAGGGCAGTGATGCCCAAAACAAAACAAAACAAAAGAATAAAAATGAAGTTTATGGGGCTAGGGCCAGGGTTGGGCAGGCGTCCTCAAACGATGGCCCGCAGGCCACGTGTCCCGCCTAGGACGTGGATCCGGCCCGCCGGGTATTTTGGCCACCGCTGCCTGTCCTGCTTAGCAGCCAACTCATCCCGCAGTGAATTTGTTCCTAGTTTTTTTGTTGTTGCTGTTGTTGGCATAGGTTTTTCGTTTGCCTTGTGAAGCTCTTTTTCCTCTCTCTCTTTTGCACCCAGGGTAGAGGAAACTGGGAAACTCGACATTTGCTTTTTTTTAAAAAAAAAAAGAATTCTCTCGATTACCACTGGCTTCCTCATCTTTTTGGCCTAACTCTAGGACGAGCTTGTAGTGTCTCGTCTCTCTCACGGAGCCGCTGTCCTTGAACCGGCTACCTTGAGAACCAGAGCCCCATGCCAAACCACGACCCCACCAAGGAGCCTTTGGTTTTTGTTTGTTTGTTTGTTTTTTAAATATAGTCCAGCCCTCCAACAGTCTGAGGGACAGTGAACTGGCCTCCTGTTTGAAAAGTTTGAGGACCCCTGGGCTAGGGATAGGGTTAGGGGGAAAAAAGTGAAGTTTCAAGAAAAAAAGCATGTAGAAACGTATGAAATCAACAGCCGGCCCACAGGCACTTAAGCAACGACAACAAAATTGGAAAACGTGGAAGAGTCCTAATCTCAGCCCACACTCCAAACCACATGAAACCTGTGGCTTTCCACGTCACTTCCACCTCCTGGCCGGCCCCGTGTTAGGGCAGCAATGCTGCAAAAGGGTTTCTTTCCAGTGATTTCTGACCCCTCCCAACCCCCTCCCAATCACTGCCCTGGTGGGAGTAGGAAGCCCAGCCTTGCTCCTGGAGAGCTGCTGCTGGATTTGAACCGTCAACCCTGTGGGCCGCAGTCCTGCACACAGCCACTGTGTCACCGGGGCTCAGCTCCTTTCCGGTGACCTTGACACAGTGGTTACTCATCGGACTGCCAGTCACAAGGCTCGCCGTTTGAATCCCCCAGCCACTTGGCGGCCGGGAGAGGAGGCTCCCATACAGATTTAAAAGTCTCAGAGGGGCAGTTCTATGCTGTCCTGAAGGGTCCTGTGAGGCCCCTCGGAGTCAGAATCAAGGACTCCGAGTTTATTCGTTGTGGACACAAGGCTGTAGGCCTTGGCTTAGTGGAGCCGGTCAGTGCATCTGAACTCCCAACCTTGGAGTTAGTGGCAGTCAGGAAGCCAGAGTTTGGCCTCCCGGGATAGAAGCAGGCTCCTTCTGAAGCCCTCGCTGCCCCACTGCTGCCAACGGACCTGCCCTCCTGCCATGGCCGGGGCCTCCGGTCACCCCCTGTGGGATGGGCCTGGCCACAGCTCCCATCGGCCTGCCTCTCACCGACCCCTGCCGAGTCACTCCCTTGTCCTGTCCACCCGGTTATGTCCCAGCCTCAGCCCCCAAGAGCACGGGCTACCCAGGCACCCGCCCAACGTTGGCAGACACAGCCCCGGCCCGCCCGGCATGGCCTCTCCCCACTCACCGAGTCGAAATACAGCAGGACGTGCGGCCCTTGGGTTTCAAAATGACTCACGTAACGGTCGGACAGGGCGGTCAGCTGCAGAGGCGGGGGAGGCAGCGCTAGGGAGGTGGGCCTGGCCGGGCACAGCCCCGGGGTGGGGTGCTGCAGGGTGGAGGCAAGGGCTGCTGGGGACAGGGGGCTCCCCGGGGGCTGACCCCCTTACCTTCTCCAGGTCGGCCCTCAGGGCGTGGAAGCCACTCAGGAGGAGGATGTCAGCAATGGCCATCCCGAAAAGGCCTGCCTTGCTGTCGCGCCTGGGGAGAGAGGGGAGTGCTTGAGGACCGGGTCCGGGATCTTGAGCTCCCCTCCCCCCTCCCAACCACCCCCCTGCAGGCCGCAGCCCCCAACTCACCAAATGCACACCGTGTACTGCACTCGCGTATCCGGCTCCTCGCCGGTCTTGGGCGCCTCTCTCCTGCGGCGGTTCCTCCGGCCCTCAAACAACTGCAGGGGCGTCACGGGCCGCGCCGGGACATCCGGGTCGTCCTTGGCCAGAGGCCCGCCATAGTCCTCATAATCCTCGTAGTCCTCATTGGCTTCCACTGTCGGGGAGGGCCTGGTGAGAGGAGCCCGGGGCCACTCACCCCCCCCACGCCCCCCCCACCATCCCCCCACCCCGCCACTCACGGGTGTACTCCACGTAGCCCTGGACCGTCACGTCGATGTGCAGGTCCTGGCAGGTGGTGTTCTTCATGCTCAGGATGTTGTAGGTGCGAAGGACCTGGCTCGGGGGGAGGGGGGTAAGGATGTGGGGCCCTTGTGGTGAGCGGCACCGCGTCCATCACGCTTGGTCAAGGGGAAAGCCCTGGACCACTGGGGTCGGCGGGAGCCGGCAGTGTCTGTCCGTCCAGACAAGGGCGTCTGCCTGCTGTCTGTCACAAGCAACTTGACAGCAGCTGGCCACCAGCCCCTGCACCGAATGGGGTCCCCGGAGGGGTGGCTGAGTCCCTAGCAGGAGGGGCCACGTGGAAAGAGGAAAGGGGCTGAGGAGGCTCTGTGTCTGGGGCCCGAGGCTCGGAGACGTGTGTGTGTGTGTGTGTGTGTGTGTGTAGGCTGCGGGTGAGAGCCGTGGGCATTCAGTGGATCAGGGGCATGGCAGCAGTCTCCAGAGATACAGAGACACCCCCCCCCCCATGCCCTGTGTCTTCCTACCCCCGGCCCACCCCCTCACCCCACCCCACCCCCCGTCTCACCTTCAAGGTCCCTTTGCTGTTTCCTCCCACCTGCACAGTGATCTTGCTACCCAGGGAAAACTGCCGGGGTGCAGACAGGGAAGGGGTGTCCGTTAGAGGCACACACAGGCTTGCCTCCTCCCTAAAACCAGCGCCCTCTCCTCGCCCCACGCCCAGGGCCCAACCTCCTCCCTCTCCGCTCCCTAACACCCTGCTGCACGCAGACCCTGTGGATACTGTCGCCCCGCTGGGAGGAACCCAGCTCGGGTTCTCCCTCTGCCTCACGCCCCCCCCTTTCAGGACACGGCTTCCACGAGCCCAGGGGAGGCCGGAGGTCACCTGCAGCTCCTCCTCCACGCCCCGCACTTGGTGGTTGTTCAGCTGGAGCTGGTGGGACTTGAAGCCGCTGCGGCCCACGGAGCTGAGCGTCACGTTAAGCTCCTTCTGCTCCGGGGTGTGGGAGGCGACCCAGTATTCAGACAGGGCGTCCAGGGCGATGACGGTGTCCTGGGGGAAGCAACCGGCACTCGGTGGTCAACCTCAGGCCCACCCTCCCGGCTGGACACCCTGGAGGCAGCCCCCCTGCCCTACCTGGGTGCTGCGGAACCCTCCCTGGAAGCTGGCCTGGTGGGTGAGCCAGGCTGCAACCTGGTCGGCCATCTCCGCCTTGCCTTCTTGAAGCAGCAGGTGCAGCAGGCCATAGGCAGTGGTCTCGATCCACAGGGCCGGGGCCTGGGGCACCGGTTTGGACGGGCTGACAGGAGCCAGGGTGGGCGACACGACGTTGCCCTGAGAGCCCTCTTGAGCGCCCCAGAACAGGCTCTCTGCGGGGGAAGGAGACCACAGGCAGAGGGGGCGTCTCCAAGCAGCCTGGTGATGGCAGGCACCCCGGGCTCAGCTCCACTGGTCCCTGCCTAGCTTTGCGCTTCTTCACCCCACCCCTTCTTTGGAGGACACGCTAGGGCCGGCTGGCACCCCTTGCTGCTGCTGCTCACCCCCGGCCTCCTGGACCATGGCCATCAGGTTGTTGTGAGCCACGTTCCGCAGGTCCCTGGGGGCCTGGGACAGTGTCAGGGCGTAGGCGGTGATGGCGGCCGCGTGTGCACCCAGGAGTCCAGCACTGACTCGAGTCCCCAGGAACTCGTTAGCTTTTGAGATGGCGTTTTCCTAGAAGAAAGGGCGCGGGGGGAGGGGGGGAGGGGGATGGTCTCGGGCTGCTGCAGGGAGCGGGAGGGGGGCAGCCAGGGGGCAGGCACGGCCGTCCTCACCACTCTCTGCCTCAGGTCCCTGGCAGTCACGTCCTGGAAGTTGACCAGTCCGCGGTGCAGGGCGATGACCACAAAGGCCGTGAGTGCCTCGGTTTCATCGTCACCCACCAAGCCCCCCTGGAGCAGGGGGCGAGGAAGACGGTCAGCGGATGTGTGTCCCCTTCCGCACCCCGGAGAGCTCCTCGGTCCTACCTGCCCAACTCTCCCCGGTTCCCCGCACCTGCATTCCTCTGTGGAGCACGGGACAGGGGTCCCGGAAGGAACCATCCTCCTGCTGCTGGGTCAGGAGCCAGCTGGCGGTCTCCTGCAGCTGCTCCTGGGAGCCTCCCACCTGCTCCTGGGCTGCGCTCAGAACCTTCAGCACGAAGGCTGTGAGCCTGGAGGGCGGGAGAGACGGCTGGGGAGCAGGCACAGAAACAGCTCCCTGGAGGGGCCGTGTCCCCGCTCCCCCAGGTCCCACTTGGCCCTGCCAGCCCTCCAGACCCCCCAGCTCACCAGGTACTGCTATCCCGGTGTATCCAGGCCCCGTAGGAGCCATCCCGCTTGCGGAATGTCTGGATCCGCATGTAGCCTGGAGAGGAGAGGCGGCTGCTGAGGCCCAAGCCCCTCTGCTGCGGTCCCCCAGCCCACGGGGTGGCCCCATTCTCCCCCTTCCAGCCTCTGAGCCTCCCATCTCCATCAGTGAAGTCCCAGACCCCAACGCCCCCTTGCCCCCACTTCCACCCCCCAACCAGAACCTTTCTGGATCAGATTCACAGCGTGGTCCTTGGTCTCAGGGGGCAGCATGCCCCACTGCTCCGTCCTGTCCAGGTAGCGGGAAGCAGCCAGCGTGGGAGCCAGGAGAGTCATGGTTTGCTCTCCGCAGCCCTGGGGCAGTCTCAGTAGGGAAGTCAGGCCTCCTGGGGACAAGGCCCCCCCAGAGCCCAGAGTGTCCAGTGGGTCCGAGGCTAGAAGGAGGGGAGGGTGAGGGTCAGCGCGTGGGTCTGGGATCCGGGCGGTGGCTCTGGGCGGTGGCTGGAGGACTCTCCTACCTGTGACTCTGACAAAGCTACTGAAATCCCCATCAGGGATGATGTTGGGATCAGAGTTGCCAGGGATTTCCAAGGTGCGCAAGAGGTTGTCTGGGAAGATGGAGGAGTTGGCAGCCACCACGCTGCCCCCATCTCCTGCCCAACCCCCCAAGCCCCTTTAGGAACCTTCGGGCTGGGGTGGGGGTGGGGACCACTCACTCAGGGGGTTGAGTTCATAGGTAATCTCTTCCCTGAAGATGGCCCCTTCTTTCTGTCTCAGGAGAAGCCAGCCGTGAGGAGTCACAGGCACTCAGAGCCTGCCCCCTCCAAAGTGGACTCCCCAGGACTTTGAGTTTGACGTTCAGGGGCGGGCTGGGGTCAAACAGGGGTGGGGTGGGGGTGTGGGGTCCTTTGCCCGGTCAGCAGGAGGGGGTGCCATTCACCTCAATTTTCAGAACCTTTGACACCGCGTCCCCAAATATGGACCCTCGGGCCACCACCTTCAGGGATATGTCGGCAGCTGAGATGGGCACCACGGAGAAGGCCACGGGCCGGGCGGAGCCGGCCGGCACCTGCACCTGCTGGGCCAGCCCCCCGCCCCCTGCCAGGCACAAGCCCTCCACCGGGGCCACGTGGACGCTCACCTAGGCGGGGCGGGAGGAAGGAGGGGCGGGGTGAGAGCCCCAGCCGGAGGAGGCCGCCCGGCCCTCCCCTGCCCCAGGCCCGGCCCTCACGGTCTGCTCCGTGTCCAGGTAGTTGTACAGCACGGGCCGCAGCTCCAGCTGCTCGAAGCGGCGCACGGAGTGGGGCAGGCGCAGGTGCAGGTGGAACTCTCGGAGAACGCGGAGGCGCACGGGCGCGGCCACGCACAGGCCTGGCGGGAGGAGGGGGCGGCTCAGGGGAGTCGGGTCCCCGCAGGGAGGGCCCCGAGGAGTGGACAGCCCCCAGCTCTCTGCGGGCCCTCCTGGACCAAGAGCCAGGCCTCAGGAAGGACAGGGGTGGGGGGGGACTCACCGGAGCTCGGGGACAGGCTTATTCCATGGATCTCCCACGTGGTCATCGAGTCGGGGAGAAATAGGTTCTTGCTGTCCAGGGGAAGGGAGAAGCGGGTCAAGCTCGGGCTGGCTCCACACGCGCACGGTGGCGAGTCCGGGGCCTGCGCACACACGCGCGCCCCCACCCGCCCCCGCCACCACCCCCCGCCCCAGCGCGCGCGCGTGTGCGCACTCACGTCGCGGCGCCGTCCACTTTCTCCACTCGCCACAGCCAGTTCTCGGGGAAGAAGCTGCGCACCGGGATGTCGTCTTCCTCGATCAGCTCCTCCTCCTGCAGCAGCTGCATGGCTGGGGACAGGGCCGGGCAGGGCCATGAGGAGGGGAGCGCCTGACCAGTCCTTCTCCCACCTCCCCACCCCAGCCCCGCCTCCCCCCGCCCCTCACCTCGAGCCAGGCCCTCCTGGGTCTTCCTGGTCTGTTTGCGCAGGTTCTCCGCGAACTGGCAGCAGGACAGGAAGGGCTCCCGGCAGGCGGGCTGCGGCACCCGGGCCGCGCGCTCCTCGCAGGACCGCCGCATGGGCAGCTGGGTCAGCCCGTGGCGGCAGCAGCGCATGGCCGCAGGGGAGCTGTACTGGCCCACTGCGGGTGGGGTGCAGGGGGACAAGGGGGCACACCTCGTGCAGAGCGAGCTAGGCCTGACCCTGGAGCTACCTGGCCTCTCCCCCGGGGAGCATGCGTTCCAGAACATCTGCCCTCCCTTGGAGCTCTGCCCCACAGACAACCCACAGGCTCCCCCCAACTCCCACCCCCACCCCCCTACTGGCCTCACAACGCACACTTCTGGCTGATGGCCTTCTGCACATTGACGTTCCTCTTTTTGCGGGTTTTCTCCTTGGGGCAGCGGAGAGCTGGCAGAGAACAGGACCAGCTGCATCAC
>PVJH01044881.1:0-12728 GCA_004026705.1 Nesogale talazaci | reverse complement strand
CGCGGACTTGGCGGTTCAAATCCAGAGGCGGCTCTCAGTAGCAGCACTGGGTAGCTCCCGCGACCACCAGAGGGCAGTATGCACCCCCCCACAAAAAAAAAAGAATACTAAAAATCTCATCAAATTTAGCTTTATAAATCATAACATATTTGACTTCCTTTCCCAATTTACTGAGCTTACACAGATTTTAAAAATAAGTGCTACTTTCACCATTAAAAAAAAAAAAAAGATCAGGCTGAGCCCCGGTGGCGTAGTGGTTGTGCGCGGGACTGCAGCCCACTGGGACGGAAGTTTAATTCCAGCAGTGGGGCTGGGCCTCCTACTCCCACCACTGGAGAGCAGTGATGCCCAAAAAACAAAAAATAAAAAATAAAAATAAAAAGATCAAGGGCTGAGTCCCGGTGGCATAGTGGTTGTGCGCGGGACTGCAGCCCACTAGGATGGAGGTTCAATTCCAGCTCCACGGAGCAAAGGCTGGGCCTCCTACTCCCACCACCTGAGGGCAGTGATGCCCACCCCCCCAAAAAAAAAAAAAAAAAAAGATCAAGCTTACTGGCCAGAAATGAACACAGACCTCCCCCCAGCTCAGTTCTCAGCCAAACAACATTCAGGTCTAGAAGGGGAACAATAAACTAGTGAAGTATGTACAACTTAGAATAAACCTGCACATGAGATTTTAAAAGTATTTACCCAAGGAAAAAGTTCAGAAGAGCTAGGGAAGAAAGATGAATGGAAACAGGAAACACAAGAGGAAGGGAGCTAAGTGGTGCTAGATTGTGGGAATTACAATCAATGCCCTGAAACCAAATGTGTATGAATTATTGAATGGAACTCTTATCTGCTCTGTAACCCTTGGCCCCATTCACAATAAAACATCTCAAAATAAATGTGCTTTCACTAATTGATGGCAAAAGAAACTGGATGGTAGATATTTTAAGCTGAAAGAAATTCTCACGTATAGATTACTCTCTGATAAAGGTGCCACACTCTCTAAGGTGACTGACAGTTGACAGTGTTCCCATCAATAGAGCTAACATGAGAAATACCGCATATACTCGAATATAAGCTGACCCGAATATAAGCCTAGGTACCTAATTACCTGAGAAACCAGAAAAACGGATTGACTCGAGTTTAAGCCTAGGGTGGAAAATGCAGAAGCTATTGGTGAGTTTCAACAATCAAAACAAATGAAAATAAAATTACTAAAAATTGAGACATTAAGGGCTAAATCCCGGTGGCGCAGTGGTTGTGCACAGGACTGCGGACACAAGAGCAAAGGCTCCCACCACCAGAGGGCAGTGATGCGCCCCCCCCAAAAAAAAATGAGACATTAGTGGGGTAACATATTTATATATTTTAAATAAAAAACATAAGTAATGGGCTGAGCCCCGTGGCGTAGTGGTTGTGCGTGGGACTGCAGCCCACTGGGATGGAGGTTCAATTCTGGCTCCCAGAAGCAAAGGCTGGTCCTCCTACTCCCACCACCTGCGGGTAGTGATGCCTTAAAAAAAAAAAAAAAAAAAATAAGTAAAATGACAAGTCATTTAACATTAGTAAACCAGTAAGTGGAAAATAGGTTCAACAAAAACAATAAGGTATGGGGGCTGAGCCCCGGTGGCGGAGTGGTGTGCGCGGGACTGCGGCCCACTGGGATGGAAGTTCAAATCCAGCAGCAAGGCTGGGCCTCCTACTCCCACCACCAGAGGGCAGTGATGCCCAAAAAAACAAACAAAAAAAATTGTGAGGGCTCAAGTAAAAATGTTTTGGAAATGATAGCAACATATGTAGAAATATGCTAGATACAACTGATGAGTGAAAAGCTTTTTTTTTTTTAATGTTGTTTTTTTGGGCTGAAAGAATTGAAGAAAAAATTCAAGCCCTGAGTTGCTACACTGAAGGATTCAAGTATCAAAAGGAGATAAAAAAAATAAAGACACCATTACATTGGTCAAAAAGAACTGGTCAAAACGCTTACCCATTTCAAGAGACAGCATATGATAGTGACAAGAACTGATAGCGCTGAAAGAAGTCTAAGCTACACAAGTATCCAGGAATTACTGAAATACAAATTGAAATGCCTCAACACGCTGATGAAACAATGGATGATTTCACTAGTCCAGCTTAAGAAATTTGGGGGCTGAGCCCCGGTGGTGTAGTGGTTGTGCACGGGACTGCGGCCCACTGGGATAGAAGGTTCGATTCCAGCTCCACGGAGCAAAGGCTGGGCCTCCTACTCCCACCACCAAAAAAAAAGAAAAAAAGAAAGAAATTTGGAGAACTGCCACCCAGGTGGAAAAAGTACACATTTATGTCTGTTCCAGAGAAAGGTGTTCCAAAGAATGTGGAAACTATCAAACAATAACACTACAATCATAAAGATAATTAAAAAGTGGATACAACAGAGCATCAACACAGGGAGCTGCCAGAAATTCAAGCCAAATTCAGAATAGGATGTGGTTCATAGAGAAGAAAAGATCAGTCTCTGGAGAAGGACAAAGGGTCACTTAGAAAGAGGAAGAGCCTGAACAGGAAGGACTGACACAGTGGCTCAAATCTAACACAACTGTGAGGATGGCCCTGGCCCGGGCATGGTGTTTCCTGATGTGACACTGTGGTGGTCATGTACCTATGTCAATTTCATGATTGAGATGTAGGGGTGGAGTCTAGCCTGTTCATCTGGAGATAGCCAAGGAGGCCTCTGTGTGGGCCTGGCTTTCTCCTGAGAATTCTGGGAAGTCTCACAATATTTCCCAATTGGAGAAGAGAGACGTGACTCAGTCTCCAAGACGACGAACCACTGACACTGATGGCAGCATCCGAGGAGCTGAAGGAGCCGGAGGAGGAGACACATGGCCTTACCCTGATGGAAGCAGACCTCTGAAGCTGGAGCAGCCACGTGGAGAGCCCTGCCAGCGCTGAGTTGCTTCTACTGCCACTGGATGCTGTTGATGGACCCTGAACCCTGGAAGCGAGGAGCCATGGGGAGACCCCTGCCAGCGCCTGGATGCTTCGACTACATGTGCTTCATGAGTCAGAAGGAGACTTTATAGGCTGATATTGGACATACGGGCTAATGTTGGATTTATGACCTTGGACTGGACTGGGCTGGGATGCTTTCTCAATGTTCACTCCTCTTGTATATAAACCTTTCCCTATATCCATATGTGTGTCTGTGAATTTGTTTCTCCAGTCTACCCGGACTAACAGGTGCATACGGGCTCTGAGTCTAAACTGTCTCCAGGCATGTACCAATCACAACAGAGCACTGGACTGAGAGTTGAGGGGAAAGGGACTGATCAAAAGCTTAACCTAGGCTTAAAAGGGTATTGATCAGGTAACTTAGTAGGATAATTTTATTTGCCAGCTAAAAAGTGCAATGTATTTGTGAGATGCATAATCACTAAAACAGATGAGAGCTGGGGCAGGTTAGGATACAAGCCATGTAGGAGGTTGTCAGTACTGGCATGGAATTAGATACTCATCCATCTCTATCAGGCCACCCTTCATATTTCAAACCCGTCAATAGCACCACTCCTTGAATTACCCATTATTCCAGTTTACTAAGTAACAATAGTTTTCTATTCTTCCTTTGAAAAGACTTGCCTATCCTTCTTGTCTCCTAATTACAACCTGAGATCAAGTTTTTTTTTTTTTTTTTAATTTATAGGCATCACTGCCCTCAGGTGGTGGGAGTAGGAGGCCCAGCCTTTGCTCCTGGGAGCTGGCCTTGAACCTCCAACCCAGTGGGCCGCAGTCCCGCGCACAACCACTACGCCACGGAGCTCAGCCCTGAGATCAAGTTTTTATCACTTGATGCTTAACATACTAAAAGTCCTTCTCCATTTATGACCTTGTTTACTGTTTTTTGGGCATCACTGCCCTCTGGTGGTCGTGGGAACATGACCCTGCTTATATCTCTCACCTTTCTGATATTCCTGGACACCATCATCATTAAGTAAGTTTTCCTAAAATGCTGCTCGTGCAGCACGCTCTTCTTCAGATGAAATGCTAGTCCTCAGAGAAGATACCGGAGTATCATTGCGGCAAAGTCACTGCCTCACCGAGGAGTCCTACATGAACTCTCTACCTCACGGACTGGCTACCCCATAAACCCCAACACTCCTGTGATTCAGACAGTGTTTTCACTAATCTGATTTGACCCTCCTGTCTGGGCTTACTCAAAGCCCGTCTCTGGTCTTTGAATACACACCGGCTCAAACGGCTTTTCAAACTTGAACCTGTGCATGAGGCACCTGGCCATGTTGGGAAATGCTGGCTCTCGTTCCGTAGCTGTGGGCTGGGGCCTGAGATTTCTAACCAGGTGATGCTGACCTTTCAATTCTAGTACCCTTTGGTACCAGAATAGTCCGCCATTTATGACTTTACAATCTAACCTTTTAAATGTCTGTAAAACTGTTCTCTCCAAGACAACTACAAATATTTTTTTACAGCAAGACTTCAAACAAATCCAACTCAATTCTACTATTATGAGATCCCATATGTAACAAGCACTGAAAGGTGCTGAAAGAAGGGGGTGGGGTGGCAGGACGGGGAGGATCCCGTCTCATGAGCACACAGTAAAACAACAAGCTGCCATCGAGTTAATGCTGACTCACAGCGACCCCTTCTTGGTCTAGGAGACTCTGTTTATGGGCGTGGAAAATCCAGGCTTTCTCCTGTAGGGTTGCTGCTGGCGGTTTAGAACCGCCCACCATGTGGATCGCAGATAACATGCAAATACTCCACAACCAGCGCTCCTCTGGAGTGCACAGTACAGAAAAATCAGATGATAAATTTAGGTGATGATATTATCTCTATGATGTAATGCCTATTCAATTGATCACTTATGTAAGTCTACTCAATTTATCATTTACCAAGTTAAATAATAGGATTCCTCCACATTTCCCCCACAAACTTTTAAAAGTTCTTGTGTATGCATGGAGTATCTCTGAAAGGAAAGATGCTTGAAACTTGCCAAATTGGGAAAGTATGGGCACTAATTCAATCAAAGTTATTAAATTAATCAGAAAGATGACAAATAATGATAAATTTGATTCAGTCAGTTCCAAAATAACCACTAGGAACCCAAAGGCATGGATATTTAAAAAGCACAAGCTACACTGCTTTTCTTTTCTTCTCCATGCACGGTTGGTATGAAAAGGAAAGGAGGACTGACAACATCTAAAAGTCAGATGGACCAAGAGATCAGCGTGTTGAAAGAAAAAATATCTGAAAATCTTTTATAAGATACATTAGTAATAACAGGCAAGAGGTAATGAATATCAAAGTACAGAAGCAATTCAGTCTCCAGAGAATTATTCCTACAGCAAAGTCCTGCTTCTATATTCTGTAACTACTATATTAAATCTTACCTAGGAGAATACATCAACAAGTTTCAAATATGGATGAAAGCATACTAAAAATATATGGAAAGATATCTAAGATTCAATTTTAAGTGAATTTGGATAGAAAACTATTCCATTTCCAAAAATGCAGTTTATACAAATATTGGCACAAGAGTAAGATTATATATGCACAAGTCTATGCACTTGCAGTATTCATGGGAATAAGTGAAACTGATTAGGAATGAAATATTTTAGCTCTTAAAAATAAGGCAGCTCGGCTTGAGTGCGGGGACTGCGGCCCACTGGCTTGGAGGTTCAAATCCAGCAGCAGCAAGGCTGGGTGGTTCCTACGACCACCAGAGGGCAGTTATAAAAAAAATTTAAAAAGTTAAAAAAAAATAAGGCAGCCCTTCATACTCACATGAAACCAAATTCAGGACTTATTAAGTGAGGAAAAAAGTACATAAATAGTTGGCAACTATATTAGGGGATTATAAAAGTTAATAGAAAGGCTGTGCCCTGGGCTGAGCCCTGGTGGCGTAGTGGTTGTGCGCAGGACTGCGGCCCACTGGGATGGAGGTTCAATTCCAGTTCCACGGAGCAAAGGCTGGGCCTCCTACTCCCACCACCTGAGGGCAGTGAAGCCCCCCCCCCAAAAAAAAAGCAAAAAAAGAAAGGCTGTGCCCTGGTGGCGCAGTGGTTGTGTACGGGGTTTCGACCCACAGGGTTGGTAATTCAAAACCAGCAGAAGTTCTCCAGGAACAAGGCTGGGCTTCCTACTTCCACCAGGGCAGTGATGCAGTGATGCCACACACACACACACACACACACACACACACACACAAAAGAGTCCTCAATGAAATGATTTAACAAACATAGAAGCAACCATGAAAAAAAATGTTTTAAGTTAATAGAAAAAAGGAGTGTAATAGTCAAAAACTTCCCACTACTTATTCCACATAATTATAATTTGAAGCCCCATGTGTGCATAGAATAGCTCTGAAATAATATCCAAGGAGTAAAAAGTAGCTGTCTCCTGGGAGAAGAGCACTTTTCCACGTACCTTTAACGTGTTTATAATTGTGTACCTTGAGGACAACACTAAACCTGCAGGATGGGGAGAGGGGCCGACCTGACACATGCATACAGAAGCAAACCAAGAAGGCAAAAGAAAGAGCAAGGGACTAGACTTCATATTGACACACCAAGCCCTGAGGATGATCTCCATCCCTTTGCAAGGAGCAGCAAATGGAGAAAGGACTGTAGAACTGACAACAGTTCGAGACATGATGTCTCCTCGCTGAGGCACACCATATCAGAGGACAACACTGGGGACACATCGCAGGGAGTGTGTCCAGTCTCACCACCTCCACAATGGGGTAAACCAAGAAGGGAATATAACAGACCAACAATGGGGGAAAGCAAAGCCACAAAACCTTTGAGGAGACCCAAAAATGTACTTCAGGCTAGGAAGAACAGTTTCCAGGACCAGTAATCATAAAGATCAGCAGATAGACCTTGAATTATGTATGCTTTTTAGGTTTTCTTGCTAGTTCCCCCCCCCTTTTTATTCAAGTTTTCTTTTTGTTTTGTCTCTGTTATAGTTATTCTTGCCTACAGTGATAAGAAAGGCATGGGAAGCAAGCCTGAGGAGAAAGCAACAGGACTGATGGCTACCGAGGGACTTGAGGGAAGGAGGAGGAAGGGGGAAGAGACAGTGAGCAAGCAACACCATAGATGGGAACAACTAGAGAATTAAAAGCAACAACAACAACAGCGAGAACTCAGATAATCCAGTGGTGTTGGAGCAAAAGCAATCTAGATAAGAGAAATTACTAAGAGGTAGAAGAAGGTTGAGTGTGATGGTGGGGCAGGAGGAAGGTAAAAGGAAAAAGGAAATATCTAGAAAGCAAAGTTCTGGATAGAGCTATAAACATAGGTGTGCACTTATATGAATATGTTAATTTATAAACATCAAGGTATTGGCTTAGGTACATCTATTTATATGGCAATACATTAAGGAAGTGGACAGACTTGGGGTCTCTGCTCAAGCCCTGTCTCAAGGCAAAAACACTTTATTCAAACAACCTAGCAATCTATGATGCTCGCTCTCTCAACACGATCACTGAAGACAAAATGAGTACATAAGGAAATGTGGTAAAGAAAGCTGATGGTGTCCGGCTATCAAAAGATAGAGCATCTGGGTCTTAAAGGGTTGAAGTTAAACAAGCAGCCATCAAGCAGATAAGCAACAAGCCCACATGGAAGAAGCACACCAGTCTGTGTGATCATGAAGTGTCAACGGAATCAGGTATCAGGCATCAGAAGATCCAAAACAAACAAACAAAACATATTGTTGAGAATGAGGGGGAGCGGAACAGAGACTCAAAACTGGGCTGAGCCCCGGTGGCGTAGTGGTTGTGCGCGGGACTGCGGCCCACTGGGACGGAGGTTCAATTCCAGCAGTGGGGCTAGGCCTCCTACTCCCACCACCGGAGAGCAGTGATGCCCCCCCCCCAAAAAAAAAAAAACTGATATGACTCATAGGACAATCCCTCACAGAAAAGTCACAAGGAAGGAATGAGTCAACCAGGGTGCAGTATAGCACTGATGAAACACATTATTCTTCTGGTTCTTTGAGGCTTCTTCATCCCACACTATCATGATTCCAGTTCTGCCTTTCAGTTCTGGCTATACTAGAGCATGTATACCAGTACAGATAAGAACCCACAACACTTGGAATCCAGGTCAGGTAAACCCCTCAGGTATAGAATTGGGAGTAGCCATACCAAGAGGGTAGGGAGAAGGTGGAGAAGGAGGGGAAGAACGGGAAACAGATTGCAGTGATCACCACATAATCACACACACCCCCAAAGGCGGGTGAAGGGAGACAGTGGTTGGTTTAGACATGAAAACAATAATAATTTATAAGACATCATCGGTGATGGGGGTAAGAGTGGGAGGGGGGAGAAAGAGGAACTGATATCACGGGCTCAAATATAAAGTAAATGTTTAGAAAATGATGGCAACATATGTACAAATATGCTTGAAATAACTGATATATGAAATGTTATAATAGCTATAAGAGAAAAAAAGAGCAATAAGAGGCCCCAATAAAATGATTGTTTTAAAAAGGGTAGATTTAAAAAGTGCTTGACAAAACATTACACAAATGCCAAGATGACTCAACTTTCCCCAGTGAAGCAAGACTACACTTAGATGACCAAAACTTTTATTTTCTTCTTAACACTGCTTTAGGGGAGGACCCCAAATTAAAAACCTATCCTATAAACAAACACCTGCAGGGTAGCAAATTCCATGTGCTTTTCCAGCCATAGCCTCTGTAACTCCCACGAAAATACCTTTTCCTGTAAGAGAAGTTTCGATTGGGTGGAGTTTTTTAAAAGGATTCATTGTGACTGCCAACCAGCTGGGTATAAAATGGGCCATCTCAGGAGGCAGGGGTCTAATTCACGACCAACAAGAGCTAGGAGGGCAGCACCTTGAGATCCCTGCCCAGTGAACCTCCTTACCCCAAGAGATGACAGCCATGACACCTGAGGAATGACACGGGCAGCAAAAACAGAACAGGAGCCAGGGCATGAGCCAGGGCGGTGGGCTTCCCTGCCAACAAAGCAAATAAACCTGCGTGCTTTCAGGCAAGAGGGGGCTGGCTTGGGAAGTGGGGTGCCCCTGGGAATCTAGGTTGGCCGTCCCAAGGAGCTAGAGCTGGGTGCCTTCAGGTTGAGGCTTTAAGGGGTGTGGCATACCCTTTGGGCATTAATTGGCAGCCTTGAAGAAACTTTGTAACAAGTCCTGACTCAACAGCTGTATCCTGCGCACTTCACAGCTGAATTGTAACCTTAATAATAAACCCTATCACCACAAGCATTGTTGGAAAGGTCTGTGTTGCCACTACGATGAATTCCAGAACCTAGCAATAGAAGTCGAGTACTGTGGAGGCAGAGCTGAAAAAGCTGCATTGTGTGCGGCTGAGCAACACCTTTTTATTAAGGCACAGGCCAGGACAACTGTTCTACAGCGAGGGAAACAGGCCATCAATGTTCACAGGCCAGAGACTGAAATGGAGTCTCATCCTCCTCACAGTGCTCCTTCGAGAGGATCAGTGAACACAGATCAAAACTGGTGGCAGGTCCATTCTTCACTGTCCCCTACGGACACAGGGGGAAAGGACCATGGCAGGAATATGTACACAACTGCAAATTTTATGTTTACAGGATTGGTTCTGGGGCTTTGACTTCCTGATTACCTGGTAGTCAGGGCTGACTCACTATCAAGAGGCCTGGAGTGTTAGCCATCAGAAAGCCAACATTTAGACCACATTTCTTTTTGACAAATCGTTAAGGACAAGGCCAGGCAAGTGCCCTATTCTCCCAGAAAATCTGAGCACAAAACTGCCTCTCCTAGGGTTTGCCTGGAGCCTTCACCTAATTTCAAGCACACTCTGAGTGCCTAACTGCCACATTTGTGGTGTGGTTAATGATCAGGAAAAATGCATGCGCATTGTGAACTCTAACGAGCGGGGCGGTTTCAGAAAATTCATGGAAAAATTCCATGATCTTTTCACTGCACTCTTCCATGCCCTTCTCCCATGAAGTTCCCTCGGACACGTCTCCGTCAGCAACTATTTTGCAAAGACCAGAAACTCATTCTTGGTTCTCCAAACCATCTCCACCCAGTGAGTCAGCGACTAAAAGGGGTGGGTCTGATGGATGGCATGAAGCCCAGGAACACAAGAAATCCCTAACACATCTCTCTGGAAACAAATACGATATGGGACGGGTAACCGAAGTAGCCCAACCAAGCACATATTACAATTTCCCAAAACCAGCCTCTGCATTCAGAAGGGTCATTTAAATCAGTCAGCTCGAGCTATTGACTAGCTGCTCTGGAAGCACGTCTACGTAGACGACGGCAGGTCGCCGAGAGTGACCAAGCCAAGCTCTGAGGGGCAGCTTCACGCAGCCTGGTCAAAATGGCCCTCCTCTCTAGTACTTGAAACCCGCGCTTCAAAGGAAACTCCTCACGCTCATGAATTACACCAGATCAGACTAGCTCCTTATCAACTGGCAAGACGCAGGCAGTTTATCCGCAGTCAGAAGCTGCCACTCGGCCGACTTCTTTTCCTCTCAGTCATTTAGTGGCGGTCATCGGCCATCTCCCAGGCGCGGACACCGGCCCCCGTGTGCTATTTTGGGGAACAGATACCGGCAGTTTACACCAGCCCCGCGGGGGCCGAATGGGTCATGACTCAGAAACCGAGCCCCGCGGACAATGCGAGGTGCCATGACTGTGTCCTGGGGCGCGCTACGCACACTAAAAAGTCCCCGAGTGTCCTCACGAAACGCTGTGTCACGAGAAAACCTCTTCCCCCGCCAGACGCGGCTCGCCGGGGAAGCCACTCAGGCCGGCGGGAGGTCCCCGGGGCCAGGCCACCGGGTGGTGTCAGCCCCTCCCCCTGGGGTCACCTGCCCGAGGGGGGGCGGCCCCGCTCTTCCCGAAAGGCCGCGGCGGGGCAGAAAGGACGAACGCCACTTCCCGGGGGCCCCGGCGCGCCTCCGCGGACCCCCGCCCCCAGCCCGCTCCCCCTCGGCGGCCCCACGCCCGCCGAGGCACGCGGTCTCCCGCCCCCCAGGGGGCCCGCACGAGGCCCTGGCCCCCGAGAGTCCCATTCCTGGAAGCCAGGCAGCCGAGCGAGCCGGGGGTGTCCGTGACTCAGGGGGCGCCCCCCAGGGTGGGAAAGGCGGGGGGCGCCGGTCCTCACCTGACTCCTAGGCAGACGCGCCACAGCCCGACCGCGTCGCCCGCAAGATGGAGCCAGGGGCGGGGCGGGGCGCGGGGCGGGGCGGGGGCGGGGCTCGCGGCGGGTGGGGGCGGGGCCGCAGCGGGGCGGGGCGGGGCGTCCCCGCGGCGGCCCGTTAGGACTCGGCCGCCGCGGGAACGCCCCCGGAGCTCTCCCTGGGCCCCGCCCTGCAGGGCCTGCGGAGCCAGTTGGATGACATCGCTCAGCAACGGGGACCCTGCTCCCACTCTGCGCCCTGCTCGGAGCTCTCTGGTCCTGTGGGTCTTGACTGCTGCTGCTTCCCTGAGCATTGATTGTGGATCCACATGAGCTGAAATCCTTGACGATTTTTATCTTGCCTCCCCGTGGTCGTGATGTGATCTCTTGGTGCGTTTCTGAGGATTTGGGATTTCTTTCTTCTTTTTTTTTTTTTTGGTGGCATCACTGCCCTGGTGGGAGTAGGTAGCCCCGCCTTGCTCCTGGAGAGCCGCTGCTGGATTTGAACCGTCAACCCCGTGGGCCGCAGTCCCGCACACAACCACTGCGCCACCTGGGCTCAGCCCTTTGGGATCTCTTTAGATTGCGTTGCGATCCATACTGAAGGCTCCAGGCTTGAACTTCATGAGCAAGAACTTGGAGCAAGCTTGCAGTCATCTACATAGTGCAGGTTGTTAATTAGCCTTCCTCCAACGCTGATGCTGTGGTCTCCTTTAAATAGTCCAGTTTGGATTACTTGCCCCGCAGGCAGATTTAATAAGCATGGTAACAAGCTCGACACACACCTCTCCTGCTTTTAAACTGTGCCGCATTCCCTTGCCTCTCTTGATCCATGGACAGGTTCAGCGTGAGGACAATTTAGTGTTTTGGAATTCCCATCCTTTTCAATGTTTACCCATAATTTGTTATGGTCCGCACAGTCCGCTGAATAGGCAATGAAGCACAAGTATACACATCTTTCTGCTGTCCTTCTGGCATCAGTAATGATATGCCTCCTGCCATCTCCTCTTCTGAAGGCAGCTTGAATTTCTGGCAGCCCCCTGGAAACATACCACTGCAAACATTTTCAACAAAATGTTACGTGCATGTGAAGAACCTGGGTGTCCCTTTAAGGGCTAGTCTGGCAGTCACTGATCTGTGTCAATTTCTGCACTGGGAGTGTAGGAGTGGCGTCTAGAGAGTCTAGCCTGTCAATTCAGAGATATCCAATGAGACCTCTGTGTGGGCATGGCTTTCTCCTGAGAATTCTGGGAAGTCTCACACTATTTCCCAAGTGGGGGTGAGAGACTTAGTTCTTTGGAGACGCTCTACTTACAAGACAAGATGACAAGATAGACCCTGGGTCCTAGGCGCTGGAGGAGCTGGAGGAAAAGCCACATGGGCTTACCCTGATGGAACCAGACCTCTGAAGCTGGAAAAGTCAGAGAGACCCCTGATAGTGCTGAGATGCTTCTACCACCAATGGATACTGCTGGTGGACCCTGAGCCCTGAAAACGAGGAGCCATGGGGAGACCCTGCCAATGCCGGATGCTTCCACTGGATACACAAGACTTTGCACCCACTGGTCTGTGATTGTCCTGGC
>PVJH01044879.1:0-12708 GCA_004026705.1 Nesogale talazaci | reverse complement strand
GATGGACACACAGGTGCCTCCCCTTATGCAGGGCTATCATGATCCAGTCTGACATCGTTTGTAATGAATGGTCTGGGTCAATGAGAGGGTGACTCCAATTAAGAAATCTCGGTTGAGAGGAGAAGGCAGCTGCCTGCTCGAGAAAGTGAATGGCCGTTATTGTCTGAGGTCGAAGCAGCAAACCCTTCAGAGAAAGAATGCATTGTGTGGAAGAAGTGGTGAAGAACTTCCCTGAAAGTGGGTATCAGCATGTATGGGGAGGTGGTTCTAACTATAGAGTTGGTGATTGACTGGGTGACAGTGAGCTGATCTTGGGAGCTTTCTGAGTTTCAGTCATGAGACCTCTCAGGCACTGACCTCACAGAGATCACGTCATCAGCGTTGAGGTGAGTCCTCCCCCTCCTCGGGGCCCAGGGAGGAAGAAATCAGCGAGCAACTGTGGACTGGCGATGCGCTCGCCTAAGGAGGAGCGACGGGGGGAACTGAATGAAAGGGAACTCATTCCATCGCCGGCTCTGGAATCTCAGAACACATTCCACTGGTTAAAACTGCTGCTCCCAATGAAGACACAGCCGCTGTAGTCACTGTTGATGTTTCAAACGGCATCCCGAGAGCATACCTGCAGCACGGTACACTGGGTGAATAGAGAAGTGAGCGGTGCGTAAGGGAAAGGGCGTCAGCCTCTGAGCCACCATGGGGATGCAGAGGGCTGTTAGAATCCCCCATTTGTTCATTCTGAGACTCCCAGTCCTGCGGACAGAGACCTTAACCTGGGCCCAAGCCCTACAGGGAATCAAGCTAGAGGAAAGAGATATTAAATGAAAGTTAAAATATGTATGTATAATATATATGTATATGTGCATACATGTACTTCCCATTCTAAACACCTGCCTACCTTTTGATAGAGGCTACCTTGAGGTAATTATGACCACTGACCCTTCTTTTCTGATAGCAAACCCTGGACTGCAATAATCCTATTTTTGCCTTATCTTGATCCTTCCCTTCCTTTCCCTTTCCCTTTTTCTTCTTTCTTCTTTCTTCCTCCTTTCCTTTTTCCTTCTTCCTTCCTGCCGTCCTTCCACTCCCCAGTGGTCTACTAAGGTCCAAGCACAGCTGTGGAAGGCAAGGGTCTAGAAATGTCTGACTCCCCAAAGTCCTCCGGTCTGCCCCTCTATCCTCGTGTCCCATGACCACTCTCTCTGAAGAAACCTGGTACAACTTGCTTGCTGGTGAGGAAGCTGGCTCTGCCAGTTCCACGGTTGGTTCTCTCTGCGCATGCCTCTTCATCGTCGGAGGGTCAGTGGGGACAACCTGATTCTGGGAGGCTCTCACTTCCATGGTTTGTCTGAGACACTGGAGCATGTTGGAGGGTTTTTTTTTTCCCAGTAATTTTCTTAGGGCTCTTACAGCTCTTATAACATTCAATACATCCTCTGCACACATGTTATCATTGTCATTTCCAGTTATTTTCTACTTGAGCCCTTGGTATAAGCTCCTCTTTCCCCCTCCTTTTTTTTTAATCAGTCCATTGGCGTCCCATACAACTCCCATCTCAATCCACACACACATCAATTGTATGCAGACCACATTTGCACACCCGTTGCCATCATCACCCCTAAAACATCCTCCTTCCACTTAGACCCCCAGTACCAGCTCCCCATATTTCCCCTTCCTCTCCCTCCCCAATAACCCTTAATAACTTACACATTATTATTACTTTTTTATATCGTACTCTGTCTGATATGTCCGTTCACCCACTTTCCCGCTGTCCATATTCCAGATAGATCATATGTAGATCCCTGAAATTGGTTTCCCCCTTCCACTCCACCCTCCCTCCACCCTCCTGGTATCATCACATCTCCCACTGGTCCCGAAGGGATCATCTGTCCTGAATTCCCCATGTTTCCAACTCCAGTGTACATCCCCTGTTCTAGCTGGGTTTGCAAGGTAGAACTGGGCTCATGATAGGGGGAGGAGGAAGCATTGAAGAACTAGAGGAAAGTTGCATACCTCAGTGTTGCTACACTGTACCCTGACCAACTCCTATCCTACCTGCAACCCCTCTATGAGGGGTGCTGCTCATAGAAATGCTTCATGTGAAGAACGTCTAGCCTAGAAAGAGAGCCTCCCCCAACATGTTCAAAGTTGCGTAGCAAAAATAAAGGTGTTTGGGACTCGTTATTCAAAGATTCAAATGGTGGCAGAATCTGCACCTCATTCTGATAGTCTATCAACGCAGCCAGACTCGATGCCAGCGAGACAGTGCCTTCGCGAAGCAACGCCGTAAGACGGGATAGACCTGGCCTTGTGGGGCTCTGCGACTGCCGCTCTTTACTCGAGGAGCGAGCCCCTTTTTCTGAGGGGCTCTGGTGCTTTCCAACTGCTGCCCTTGTAGGTCACGGCCCAATGCATAAGCCCCACATCGCCAATGACTTACCCTCCAACGGAGGAAGCGATAGGACAGACAGAAGCCTGTGAGGTAGAACGACATCCTCTCCTTCCCAGGCATCCTACAGGCACCAAGGGGCCAGGGTCTTCTGTCCTCATGCTCAAGAAATATCACCGAGAAGGATGTCTCCACAGGGCGTGTGTATTCATTCAGACCGACCCACATTTTAAAATATGAGCTCAAGAGTCCAACCGCTTGGGTTCAAATCCCCACCCTTACCACTTACCAGCATTATAGGTGAGCTTGGGGGATGTTGCTCAAGCTTTTGGTCCCTCGGTTCCCCCCTACACCCTGTAAAATGAGTCTATTATGAGTCCTTGTCCCCACGGGATGTCAAGAGACTGAATAGTGCTTGATACACGGCAGGATCTAAATCCTTGTTCTCTCTTATTACTCCCAACACATCAGTGATACAAAATTGTGTAAGTCAGGGTTCTTTCTCTCACTGTACTGGAAGGTGGGCAAGAATATCAGACCAGCTGCCCACTGATGCCCTCAGGAACAAAGGGTGTTAACATACAAGCCAGTCAGGGAGGGCAAATTGACCCATGAGTTGAATTCCCAAGGATCATTTCACTGGGTGAGCAGAGGTAGGGAGGGAAGTGGGGGGAACACACCACAGAATAAAAGACACGCCCCCTGATTTCTATGGGGTCATGGAAGAGTCCTTGTGAAATAATTGGAGATGAGTGAAAATGCAGAGTCTTTTTTTTTTTTTCCACTCTAAAGACTTTGAACTCTATCCTAAATACTGATAGGAGGTGGGCCTCCCAAAGGGGCTTAAAGGAGCTGTGACTCCAAAGGGCTAGCAAACCAGCATGCCTTGCCAGCTGTCATCTTTACCATGTAGCTAAAAGAAAATGTCTCTTTCGCCCCTTTTGTCATCTTAAGAATACTTTGCATTTGTGGTAACACTTGTCGGTGATTTGAATTGCAAGCAGATTTTTCCTAGAGCAGTAGTTATGATTTCATATAAGCAACTGGCTAGATAATAAAATGCTAGCTCCTGGGAGATTTCCCCCCATTTCTTTCTCATTTTGTGCAATCATTTCCAGAAAGGACCCACCAATTGTATTTCTGCATCCAAGCTCCCTGATGTGGATGGACACACGGCTGGGCCTTTTTGTAACATTTAGGGCGAACCACTGGGCTGAGCTGTCAAGTCGGCGTGAAGGTAATCAGCAGATTTATTTAGGGAAATATATTTATGGTACTAAATGACTGTTCTAAATGGGGCCATTATCTGGCCTTTTCGCTGTCCCTCCAGAATGCAGATACCCACAAGAAGTCCATCGTGCTTCCTGGACATGACTTCAGGACAATATTGATGCCGGCTCCAGTCAGTGCACATGCATGTGCTTGGGTAATTGCTCGTGTTTTGTGAACACTTAAGCACACACTCAAGGCCAGATGCTTTATTAAATGCTTCCAGGGCAATCAAGAGAAGAAAGAGAGGGAACACAGAATAGCCAGCGGAGACTAAAGGTTGAGCTGCAACTTTAAATTATTCATAACTTGGCCTAAGCTGAGGAAAAGTCCTAACTAAGCATTCTGAGGTCTGTTTGAAGGCACTTATCATTCCTGGGGACCCAGGGGTAGTCTTTTCATTAGAATTCAGTGAGAATGCTTAACTGAGTGGAGAACTTATGGGGTGCCCTGGGCAAAACCCTAGCCCCAAACCCAACCTACTGTCACTGAACTAGTTCTGACTCAGGTGACCCGCTGTAAGTAAAAAGCTATTGCTTTAACATCCCAGAAACCTTCATCAAACCAAACTAGTACATTGTGACGCTCTCATTGCTTGACATACCCTCCATCTGGAGCTGTCCATGTCAGAAGGGCATGTCTTCAGCTCTCTCCCCTGCCTTGGAGAATGCTGTACCATGGGTTTGCCCCACATCAAAAGGGCAGTTTGGAATCAAGCCCTGTTCTTTTTCAATCTTCTTTGAATGGGGGGGAGGGGGAGAGAAGTGTAAGTGACACAGTGTGTGTGTGTGTGTGTGTGTGTAAAATCAGGCCACAGGGACCTGATCTCACTTTCTCAAGCTCCCCTGTTACCACTACTCAGGGGGAGATTTAATCCCACCTTAATCCTGTCTGTTGGCATAGCAGAGACTTCCTCTAAATTGGGTTTAGAGTCACAGGCATGGATGCTGGAATTTTTTTTAAATCATTTTATTGAGGCCTTATGGACTCTTATCACACTCCATCTATCCAACCATTGTATCAAGCATGTTTGTACATTTGTTGCCATCATCAGTTCCACAGTCTCCTCTAAGTTCTTTGCTTTGCAAATTCCAGTTTCCCCAGCCTCCCCAGTCTCTTATCTCTGCCTCCTCAGAGACTGCTATGATCTACTTGGATCTCTCTCTCTCTCTCTCTTTCTAATTGTATTCTCTGCTTTGGGATTTAAAAAAATCATTTTATTGGGAGATCGTACAACTCTTATCACACTCCATACATATACCCATTGTATCAAGCACATTTGTACATTTATTGCCCTCATCCTTCTCAAAATATTTGTTTGGTATGAGCCCTTGGTATCAGCTGAGGCTGGAATTTGTGATGCACGATAGAGGTGATTCTGGCTAGATGGACCACAAGAATTAACTGTATCCATGGAGTAAGTTTATTCAGTGGGATTTTCTTAGGACAACCTGTGCATCTACCTGAGCAGATGCACTGCCATGGTAGGAGACAGATCCCCAATACAACTTGTTGGGCCTTTTTCTCACAAATGAGCTTTCAAATTTCTAAAAACTTCTTCCTAACAAGCTTCTGTGATCCTTGGAGGGAATCTATCATTGATCCTTGTGGAATCACAAAACACAGTGATCATGATCTTCTGAGCTGGGTCCTCTGCCTTTGATTTAACTGGCCCAGTAGATATGCTTGGAAGCAACTGTCTTGATTTGACCTTGCTTTCTAGATCATATTGGTAAGTCCAAGATGAGTCCCCATTTACAATTCATTCCCTAAAATTGCCTTCATTATTTAGATCTTACTTAATAGGCTGAGGGGAAGCAAGTTTTGCTCTTCTATCTGTCTAGCACCTGGGTTCCCAAACTTATTTGGCCTACTGCCCCCTTTTCAAAAAGAAAAAAAATTCAGTGCCCCCTGGCAATTCAAAACACTTGTCCTATTGCTCATGATCCAGGATAAAGTGTAGGTATTAAAAGGAAAAGGACTTCATTGGCTTTTCTTACTATAAAGGAAATTTTTAACCAAAAAGAATATGTGTCTATTATTTTTTTAAAGTTAGACAACAGACAAGACGAAAGAGGAAAATGAAGGTATGTAGCTTTTGACCACAAAATAAAAAAAACCATCTATAAATATTATATACAGGTATGTAATTGACTTTAAGTTTTAAAAATAGTATTGTATCATGTTTAAGTAAGGCAAAAGTTCACCTAGCAAATTAAATGCCTACTTAACTACTTCTACACATATTATTCCATAATATTGGTTACATTTTCCACAATCTGTCATCATTCCTATTCATTCCATCCTGGTTGTACTATTTACAGCACTCTGGTTTCTCTGTCCCTATCATATCATCTTTACTTAGGACTAATATTGAGCATTTAGTCTCAAAGAGGTTATTTTTTAAGGAACTCACTACTCACAAGTGATAGTCTTTATGATAGGAACTAATCTGTTATTTAGCTAAAGCTGACCTCAAGGGATAATTTTGGTTGAAGGTTTAAGGACTATCTCATGCAGTAATCTCTCCTGAATCCTCCAGTCTCAGCCAACCTAGTAAATCTGAACTTTTAAGAATTTGAGTTCTGTGGAGACGCCATGCAGGAACTGTGACTGATCTGACCCCACCACACCCGGGCCAAGGGCGTACAACAGAGCAGCAAGGGGAGCAGAGCAATGAAATCCCCAGGGAATACCAAAAACAGACTTTGGGGCCAGGGCATGGCACCCCATCAGACTCAACCAGAATATACTCCGAAAGGCCAGCAAACAGACCTGGGACTATTTCTTGGCTTTTTGTTTGTGTCATTTTTTTAATATAGACTTTATTGGGGGCTCTTACAACATTTAATACATCTTTCATATTAAGCATATTTGTACACATGTTGCCACATTCCTCTACATTATCTACTTGAACCCCTCCAGCATAAGCTCCTCTTCCCCTCTTTCCTCTAGTTCTTTATTTTTTAAATTCCAACTCTCCATACTTCCCCTTCTCCCTTCTCTTCCCCCACGAACTTCCAGTCATTTACAAATTGTTATTATCTCTTCATATCTTACAGTGTCTAATGTGTCACTTCACTCACCACCACCCCCATTGTCCACATCCCAGAGAGGAGGTCACATGTAGATCCGAGAAATTTGTTCCCCCTTTCTACTCCACCACTCCTCCACCCGGTGTCACCACTCCCCACTAGTCTCAAGGGATTATCTATCCTACATTTCCACATTTCCGACTTCCATGTGCATCCCCTGGTCTAGCCAAATCTGTCTGGTGTGATTGGGATAATGATAGTTGGTGGGAGGAAGCCTTTGAGAACATTTCATTGCTACTACACTGTACCTAGACTGGCTCATCTCCTCACTACAACCCCTCTGTCAGAGGATGTCTCTTCACTTATTGATGGGCTTTGGGTCCCCAATCTGAACTCCCCCTCACAAGTAATGATATATTTCTTAGGTCTTTCATGCTTGATACCGGATCCCTTTGACACCTCGTGGTCATACAGACTGTCGTGCTTCTTCCATGTGGGCTTGCTTCTTGGCTAGATGGCCACTTATTCACCTTCATGTCTTTAAAACCACAGATGCACATCTTTTTTTTTTTCCACTTAGAATTTTCGGGTTTTTTTTTTTTTTTTTTTAGGTATCACTGCCCTCAAGTGGTGGGAGTAGGAGGCCCAGCCTTTGCTCCTGGGAGCCGGAATTGAACCTCCATCCCAGTGGGCCGCAGTCCCGCGCACAACCACTATGCCACCGGGGCTCAGCCGATGCACATCTTTTGATAGCTGGGCACCACATTTCTTTCTTCACCATATTTGCTTATGCACACATTTATTTTCTGTGATCGTGTCAGGGAGCTGCACATCATGGAATGCCAATTTAATAGAACAAAATGTCCCTACACTGAGGAAGTACCTGATTGAGGTCCAATGCCCATCTGGTGTCCTAATTCTAAGCCTATAAGTAAGTATACGCATATTGATCTATTTCCCCTTCATCATATGAAAATATGTACCTATGTATATACCTATATTTAACCTCTATAAATGCCCTGTACCCCCCAATTCTTTTCTCTATTTCCCTATACCTCCTCCCGTCCCACCATCACACTCAAACTCCATTTGGGCTTCAATATTGTCTATCTAGTACATTAGTCTTAATCAATCCCTATTGGACCTTCCACACCCACCCTGCCACCAATCCTGAACCACATGCTACTCCCCCCATCCCTAGATCAGGCAAAAGCCCCCTGCTCCCTACATCTACCTTGGTACCATCAGTCCCATTGTCCCCACCCCTAGACTGCCCATCCAGCCCACCCCATCCAGAAAGACCTGTAGAGAAAATAGCATACTCAAAAAAAGGGCATCCTATAATGAAGCAAGCAATGAAAACATCAACAAAAAACCCTCCAATATCCAACATGTAGATGTACTTGCAAGAATACAATAATAATTACAATATAAAATCCTAAAGATAGTTTAAGGTCTGTTCATTGACCTCCAGGAGTGTCTCCTGATTGAGTGGGATGGGGTGTCACAAAGTATATCTTTGGTGCTCGATCTGGAGCTCCATGTTCTGTCACACACCCTTAGTATTTTGGTGTGGTTGGGTCAGACAGGGTATAATCCTGACCCTGCTTCAACATTTTTGATCCCTAAATGTCTTGGGTCAGTGAGGGTAGCTGTATTTCATATTGGGGCTGGCCCATATGGTCCTCTCATTGTATCAGGTGTTCTGAGTGGGAATACCATCCTGAAGGCTCGGTGGGCCAGGATGCACTTCATTCTATCTTTCTTCCCCTTCATTTATTCTCATGTACTCTGGTCAGGTATATCTCTCTCCCCAAGCTGCAGCTTCAGTGCTGACCTCCAAGGCAAAAGCCCCTGGGGGAGAGGCAGGTGCCCCAGTAGTTAGAATTGGGGTTGTGCTCTCAGACCTCTCTACTGGTTCTCGGCTCCATTGCTTCATGCTACATTCACTTCTGAGAACACCTTATTTACGTTTGATTCCTGTTTTCCTGTGGAGATATAAAAAATACAGTCCCCTTGGGTGGGTTAGTGCCCCATTCCCTCTCTACTTAACAGCATTTCACCTCCCACATCCCGGCATCCCACCCTAGTTGACTACTATATGTAGCCCTGGATTTGGTATGGTCCCAGCTGTACTACTTGGGCCTTCTCCCAGGATTTTCTGTATACTGCAGATTTTTCCCAATACCACTTTTGCATTTAAAAAAATTATTATTAAGCTTACCTCAGCATACTCATATTGTACATGTCCTTTTGCGCATGGCCAACTTCACTTAGCATAATTTCCTCCAGTTCTTCCTAAGCAGAGGTGTGCTTCATGTGTTCATCACTACTTTTCAGCGATGCATAGTACTCCATTGTATGTATGTACCATAACTTTTTAATCCACTCATCAGTTGATGGAAATTTGGACTGCTTCCAACTTCTTGCAATCGTAAAGTGTGCTGCGATGAACATTGGGGCATAGATGCCTTGTCGTGGATTCTTACTTGCCTCTTCTGGGTATATTCCCAGTAGGGGGATTGTTGGGTCATATGGTAGTTCAATTTCCATCTGTTTTAGATATCTCCAAATTGATTTCCATAGTGGCTGTACATACCGTAATTGTTTTTTGTTGTTTTGTCTTCTTTCATTGCTTTGTTTTTCTCTGTCTTGTTTTTGTATGTCTATTTAGATAAAATGGGTGGGGTAAATAATCCAGAGGAGAAACAGGGTAGGTGAGGGCAGGTAGACTATATGTTAAGTATTAATGTAGCAGATGGACATTGGGTTTCTACTCAAGTCCTCCCTCAATGGCATGAACACTTTATTCTAATAACCTGGCATTCCATGATACTCACCGTCCCCACACTACCACCTAAGACAACATGTGTGCATAAGCAAATGTAAAGAAAGCTGATGGTGTTTGGCTATCAAAAAATGTAGCGTCTGGGGTCTTAAAGGCTTGAAGATAAACAAGTGGCCATCTAGCTGAGAAACAACAAATTCCACCTGAAAAAAAGTACACTACCTATGTGATTATAAGATATTGATAGCATCAGGTGAGACATGAAAGACCCAGAACAAAAAATCATATCAATGTGAATGAGGGAGAGTGCAGAGTACAAACCCAAAGCCCATATGTACACAATTGGACATCCCCTTACAGAAAGGTCACAAGAGACAAACCAGTCAGGGTGCAGTATACCACAGTTGAAGCATACAAATTTCCTCTAGTGTTTGAATGCTTCCTCCCTCCACTATCATGATCCTAATTCTATGTTACAAATCTGGCTAGACCAGCGCATGTACATGGGTACAGATAAGCTCTGGAAACACAGGGACTCCAGGACAGCTAAACCCCTCAGGGACAATAATGAGAGTGTTGATACCAAGAGAGTAAAGATAAAGTGGGGGGAGAAAGGGAGATCTGATCACAATGATCTACATATAACCCCTTCTCAAAGAGGATACACAAGTGGGTGAAGGGAGTCAGTGTAAGACATAAAAAAATAATAATTTGTAAATTACCAAGGGTTCTTGAGAGAAAGAGGGAAAAAATGAGATGCTGATACCAAGGGCTCAAGTAGAAAGAAAATGTTTCGAGAATAATCATAACAACAAATGTACAAAAGTGCTTGACACAATGGATGGATGGATTGTGATATCAGTTGTATGAACCCACAATAAAATGATCTTTAAAAGAGTTTGAGTTCTGGTTCACATTTTTCTCCTATTTTCACGATGTAGTTATTGTCGCCTGGATCGGAATGGCCAGCAGTGGTAACCTGACTTGATCAAATTTTTCTAATCTCAGGGTAGACAAGGCCATGTAGACTATTAGTTCTACAAATTACTTCTCTTAGTCTTTGTCTTCTTTCTCAATTGTTCAAGATGAGTAGAGACCAATAGTTGTAGCTTAAATGGTTGTTGGCAAGATTTTAACGTGTTAGACATTACTTACCATATTAGCACTTTATGAGCTATATACTTCTTAATGTGATTAGGTGCTAGCACGTGAGTTCCGACCCAAGATGACCTTATGTACAAGAGAAGGAAACCTTTCCCGGTTCTGTGCCATCCTCACAACTGTTCCTCTGCCAGAGCCCATTGTTACAACTAATCTCCTAGAGGGCCTCTTCTCCTTCACTGCCCCTCTACTTTACCAAGCATGATGTCCTTCTCCAGGGACTGTTCTCCATGGACAAAATGTGCACCTTAGTCTTCGAAGGAGCACACTTGGTTTCCAATACTCTAAAGAGGGCTTATGTAGCCAATTTACCTAATGCAAGTTGCATTTTGATTTCTTGGCTGCTGCTTCCATGAGAATTGAGTGTGGACATAAGCAAAACAAAGGCTTTAGCAACTTTCGCCTTCCCTCCATTTATGTTCTCCATTGTGCTACTTACCAGTTTTTAGCATAACGTGAAGCATTGGGTCTACTTCACATTGACTCCGTAATCCATACTGAAGGCTGCAATCCTTGATCTTCATTAGAAAGTCCTTTTAGTTCTCCTCACTTTCCACAAGCAAGTTTGTGTCACCTGTATTTCTTGGGTTATTAATAAACTTTTCTCTCATCCTAATGCCACATTCTTCTTCAGATCAGCCATCTTCTTTGATTCCTTGCTCAAAATACAGACTGAATAAGTATGATAAGAAGATACAAAAAGATTAAAATAAAACAAACAAAAAAGAGGATACAGCCTTGAGGCACACCTTTCCTTATTGTAAACCATACCAAATTCCTTCATTCTGCCTATACAACTGCCTTTTGATCCATGCACAAATTCTTCATGAGCACAACAGAAGATTCTGAAATTCCAGTTCTTCTGAAGGTGATTCATACTTTGGTATGATCCATACAGCCAAGGCATAGTCAATAAAACATGAAGAAATGTCTTTCTGGGCTTCTCTGTTTTCAGTCAGGATTCACTTGACATTATCAATGATACTATATGATGCCAATTAAGTGAGTTGTCCCATGAGGCTACTCAGAAAAACAATCTTGTAAAGTGTTTGGTTATAACTAAGATTTGTTTCCTCCAGAAACCTAATATTAATGTGAGCCTTACATGGTTATTATGTGTATGGATATATTTGCATGCACATATATGTACATATACCTATCAATACCTCTATATGTGCATACATGTTATCCACATATTAATAACCACACAAAATTGACTTTACTTTTTATTACTATATTGTTCTATGTCAATAACTACGAGGTATTATTTTAAGTTATTTAATAGTATTCCATTGATTTGTACCTGAGAAGAATTACTGAAATGCGCATGATGGGTAAACATGTGAAAAAACATATGTAAACAAGAAAGCAGATGAACTCTGGGTCTCTACTTGAATCATGCCTCAGTACAAGAACAGTTTGCTCTAATAACGTGGCATTGTACAATGCAAACCTGCTTGACAGAATTGCTGAAGACAAAATGGGTACATAAGCAAATATGGTGAAGAAAGTTGATAGTGTCCAGTCATCAAAACATATAGTGCCTGGGGTCTTAAAGACTTGTAATTAAACAAGGGCCATCTAGCAGAGAAGCAACAAAGCCCACATGGAAGAAGTACACCAGTCTATGTGATCATGAGGTGTTGACAGGAAGAGGTATCAGAAGTTAAAAAAAAACATGCCACCTCCTCAATGTGAAGGGGTATGGATACAACGGAGACTCGGAACTAGGTATTTGGACAGTCCCTCTCTGAAGAGCCACACAGAAAGTATGATAAATCCAGGGTTTGGTATGGGACTGAAGAATCACATAAATAACCTCTAGTTCTTTAATATTTCCTCCCCCTACTATTAAGGATTTTATTTGTCTTATCTCATCAGTCATAGATTTGCATATGTTCATTTGTATATATAAGATTGTTCAGTACGGGGCTGAGCCCTGGTGGCGTAGTGGTTGTGCGCAGGACTGCGGCCCACTGGGATGGAGGTTCAATTCCTGCTCACAGGAGCAAAGGTTGGGCCTCCTACTCCCACCACCAGGGCAGTGATGCCTAAAAAAAAAAAAAAAA
>PVJH01044878.1:0-12731 GCA_004026705.1 Nesogale talazaci | reverse complement strand
TTTTTTGCCTCTGGACTCTAGCAAGAACGAAGAGCACAGTTAATCGAATTCGTCAATGCAGAATGTGAGGAGAGGCCAAAAGTTTCCGCTTCAAAAACTTCAAATCCTCACCTTCACCACAGACCGTTTCCTGACTCTAATAGACTTCTGAGAAATTTTTAATCAAGTTATTAAAATAACAATTGGAACACAGGGTGTGCATCTTGGGAAATAATTTTTAATCTTGTGTGGAACATTAACGCCACGGGCACTTGGGCAAGCTTTTTGAGCGACGTGCTTTGGTTTGGTTCTAGCTACAGACAGAAAACATAAGAAGCAACCTGTTATAGCCTATAAGGAGGTCCTTTTAAAATGTACACGTATGTATATACTCTATTTTTTCTTGCTGCTGCTAAGAACTTTCTATACGAACTCAGGTTCTTCTGGACTTGGGTGGCTAGGGGGAGAGGAAGTCCTTCTCAGAAGAGGTGGCAGGCCCCAGTGAAGGTATCTGGGGGTGGGGCCCTCTGCAAAGTTGTACCTGCAGACCCAGAATGTGAACGTGCGTCATCAGAGTCTACCTATCTTTCCATCTGAAAACATCTGGTTCAGATTGCCCAATTATCTTTGCTGAATTCTGTGTAGTAATTAATCAGTCCTGTGAAGTTGTTCTTCCTCTCAGAAGAAACCTTTCCACGCCACCCTAGCGTGGCAGAACAGAACAGCAAACTAGCTTCCAGTGTCCGTCCGTTGCTATTCCAAGTCCCCAAGGAAATCTCTTCACAAGAGGCAAGCCAGGGCTCCTCTCATCTGAGAGAGGAAGACGCAGACCCCACGTGGCCGAACAGGGCCACGACTTACTGAACTCCCATGGCTTTCGCATCAGAATAAGTCACCCTTTGGAGACCTCACCCCTCTATGAGCCAACGGGTAATTTGGGGAGCAGAAACGGCAGTGCACCAAGCAGAGCCCCAATATATGTATTCGTGAATATCCCTTTTCCTTAGACCTACATCATGATGCAACAAGCCCATCCGTGGCTCTCAAGTTGATGCCAGCGCATAGCCATCCTATTAGTCAAAGTAGAATTGTCCCAGGTGGGTTTCGAGGTTGTCATCTTTACGGAAGCCCACTACCATATCCTCCCGCCTGGCAGTGACTGTAACCCCCATACCACCAAGACTCCCCATACTCAACACGCAAGGTAAAGGTAATCCCCAATACTGTCCTGACCCAATTAACAAGAATTCACAAGGTTCTTCCTCCTGCCCTCAGCACTTCTCTGTCCGTACGTGTTTTTGTTTGTTTGTGATTTTGTCTTTTTGTAAGAGTTCCTCGCTAGTTATATTCATCAGATTTTCCCTAACTAGGTAGGTAATATGAAAGAGAAGAAGGGGTCTTGTGTGACTTGAGCTAGATGGAAGTTCCCTAGACTGGGATTTCATGAATATATCCCTGCATCCCTAATCAGGCCCTACATTAAGTAGCCATTATGTCTGAGCAGACACTTGAAATTTTAATTATCCCACGCAAACTCCTCCATTTGTCCTTTTAAAGTGCTGCTTTTTCTTTTTTTAATGTACTTAGATGGGTTATACTTTGCCACAGCAGAGACTGGGGTTTGTTTGTTTTTGTCCTTCAAATTTCAGTGACTAAAAACACGAATAAACTCATTAGTAAATGGTATTTGCTCAGTTGATCACAAAATTTGTTTTTTTTTCTTTTTTTTCTTTTTTTTTTTTGGGGGGGGGCATCACTGCTCTCTGGTGGTGGGAGCAGGAGGCCCAGCCACAAAATTTAAAAAAATAATAATAAAAATAAAAATGAGTATCTGATCGGTACATCTTTAGTAATGACATGTTACCCTATTTCCAATATTATTTCACTCTGTGGTCATTTATGTTTTCATTGCCTATCCTTCTACATGCTATTTGCCATAGTCTAATTTTATATCTTAAAAACCAAACACCTCCCTCCACCACATGCAGACACCTTCATAAGATGGCCCTCTGTAAAAAAAAAGTAAAACTTTAAGCATATAGAGTGGAAATTTCCTCTCAGGGAAGATGAAAATAGGTTCATGAACAAGACATACAGCAGACTTAGTTGCTCTTACAATTCCTATACATCACTTTCGGGTCATATATCACATTCCCTAGTCATTTGATTGAAATTTCACCAGCACGCAGATTTAATGACAAAACTGTACCGCTTGTGAAGTGGCAGTCTTTATGTTGTCGGTGTGCTCTTTAACCCCTCCTGAACTCGTTGAGACACTTGGTGAATTGTGCAGCTAGATCTCCGCTAAATGAAAGGGGTTCAAATATCGACCTCTGAAAAGGAATTAAATAAACTACAGAACAGAGGAATGTGTTGTCACAAGATCTCCCGAATTTCTGTCATTGTAATACAATTAAGACTGTTAAAATTGTTTTAGTCACACGTACCGTGTAAAGAACCTGCTAAACAAATAAAATCTGCAGGAAAACTTTCCAGAGCGAGTCAGGGGATGAAAAAAAAGTTTAAACCACACATTATTTTTGCCCCACCTAAGGAGCACCACCTCCTTTGTAGTAATAGAGAACTGATAGTGGTGGGAAACGGCAATAATAGCATTTGTATTGAAATCATAGCCAGATTTTTATTCAATTCTGTTTCTGTGCAAACTTCCTTAGAACGAGTTCTAACAATTCTGTCAGAAGGAGAAACTGATTGCAAATTCTATTTGCAATCAGATGTAAACCAGTCTTCCTCCTTGACATCTTTTTTTTGGGGGCATCACTGCTCTCCGGCGGTGGGAGTAGGAGGCCCAGCCCCACTGCTGGAATTGAACCTCCGTCCCAGTGGGCCGCACTCCCGCGCGCAACCACGACGCCACCGGGGCTCAGCCCGTCCTCCTTGACATCTTTCAAGGTACCTAAATCTTAGCGTGAAGGAACCTTTAAGGGTTACTGTTGAGCCATTGTGGGTCACAGATTTGGCTAGAAACCACAAAGTCAGCGGTTCTAGACCACCAGCTGCTCCTTGGGAGAAAGATGAGGCTCTGTTCTCCAGTAAATACTTGCATTTTTAGTAAATTGCATATGTTACCCTAGTTCCAATATTATTTCACTCTGTGGTCATTTATGGTTTCATTGTCTGTCCTTTTGCATGGTATTTGAAATAGGCTAGTTTCAGATTTTATGCTAATTTGCACAATTAGCAAATATGCTAATTTCATAATTTAAAATTAGTTTAAAAACTCCGGAGCAGGTCTACTCTGCCCTATAGGGTGGCTATAAGTCGAAATCAACTGGATGCCATTGAGAATGAAGTCTGACAGTAAGCGTCTAATTCACTGTGGTAAAGTAACTGAGTCAGAGCTTTCCTCCCAAGTCTGTGTGTGTGTGTGTGTGTGTGTGTGTGTGTGTGTGTGCGCGTGCGCGCGCGTCACTGCCCACTGGTGGGAGTAGGAGGCCCAGCCTTTGCTCCTGAGAGCTGGAATTGAACCTCCGTCCCAGTGGACCGCAGTCCCACGCACAACCACTACGCCACCGGGGTTCAGCCCTCCCCCAAGTCTTTTTTTTTTTTATTTTTTTTTTATTTTAGGCATCACTGCCCTCAGGTGGTGGGAGTAGGAGGCCCAGCCTTTGCTCCTGAGAGCTGGAATTGAACCTCCGTCCCAGTGGACCGCAGTCCCACGCACAACCACTGCGCCACCGGGGTTCAGCCCTCCCCCAAGTCTTTTATAGACCATTTAAGTCTCTCAAGACCCAGATTCGTTGCAAGTCCTGGACTACCGTGATAGATGACTCTGTGTCAACTTGAAGAAGTAGAAAAGTGCAGGTAGAATCCAACCTGTCGATCAGGTCATAGCCTGATGGTGCTTGCTTTATGGGTGTGGCCTTCTCAGAAGGAGGACTCTGGGAACCTCTTTCTCTCCCCCTGTACCTTCCTGCTTGCTGGGATACTGCTTCTGACCCTGAGAGCTGCCAGTGGTCTACCATGTTTCCACTGACCTTGGGACCTGTGTCCCCTGGCCTGTGTTCTTCATGCACTTGGTATCATTGCATGTGGCTACATATGGTTGAAGAGTGACTGATGGACAAGTATTGGGCTCACAGACTTCAGCTGAACTGGACTGAAATGTTTTCTTGATATATAATTACTTCTTGAGATAAAGCTTTTCCTTATACAAATGTGTGTGGCGCTGGATTTGTTTCTCTCATCTACCCAGCCTAATACAGTGCTATCAGCTTGGATCTAAAAGGGAACTTGACAGTGAGAAAAGAGGTGAATGTTAGAGGAATTCAGAAGGTGGATTAAGGTGGAGAAATTTTAATGGGAACTTTTTTTTTGAGCATAAATAACAAAACTCTTCTTGAAAAGGAAATATAGTGAGCCCCGGTGGGTAGTGGTTACATGCAGGACTGCGGCCCACAAAGTTGGTGGTTCATATCCAGCAGCAGCTCTCTAGGAGCAAGGCTGGGCTTCCTACTCCCAGCAGGGCAGTGATGCAAAAAAGAAAAGGAAATATATAGCCCTGGTGGTGCAGTGGGTGTGTGCGGGACTGCAGCCCACAGGTTGACAGTTCACATCCAGTCAGAGCTCTCCAGGAGCAAGGCTGGGCTTCCTACTCCCACCAGGGCAGTGATGGGATTGGGAAAAAAAATTGGGGGGGGGCCCCTAAAAAATTTAAATAAATAAAAATAAATTTAAAAAATAAAAGAAGAAACACAGTCCCTAGGCTATTCCAACACTAGTTAGGTCAGATTTGACACAACAGCAGGGAAGTCTGTCTATTCACGCTGACCAGCCACTCCTGCAAGTCTGCTAAGGTCTGCTTTCCACATCTTGTCACGATCTTTAGCAAGCCTCATAGTCCACCTTGACTGATGTTAATTTGATGAAGATGAGGAGTTGGTAATGCCGCCACAATTTCCTACTAATTTGGGGGAAAAGATGAGGTTTTCTACTCCTTTAGAGATTGACAGGCTCAGAAACACCACGGGGCAGCGCTGCTCTGTCCAGGAAGGCTGCTGGGAGGGGCTGGTTGGCAGAGTTTGATTTCTCTAATTCAAAGAAGTTTAACCCGAAATCCATGGATTTGCTTCAGGGCACATGGAATCTTTCTGAATGAGTTAACACAGTTTGTGTGAGTTCATAATTCACCCGCCCCCTTTTCTACACCCTTATAATATTTTGAAGAGAAAGTTCCAACTCCCACCCCATACCCTAAAAGATGAAATTATTTCGCAAGTGGCTAAAGGGAGAAAATGGTAATAATGCAAAAAGTTCCTAAGTGCCTCTCTAAAAGAAGATGCATTCCTCCGTGTGAAGCAAATCCATTCTTCCCTCATTCCATGAGTTTCATCTGCAATGCTAGGAGCAGGCAATACAAAGATTTTACAAAGATAAGTAAGCCAACAGATGAGGGAGATGGCCTGTAGTAACACAAATATTGTGACAGGTGCTATGTTAAAGGTCTGTACAGGTATCTCGGGGGGGGGGGGACTCACCCTTTTGCTTTTATAGTCAGTGAAGGATAAAGAAAAGAATGGTCATTGAACAGATCAAGCTATCCAGTTCTTCTGGCATTATCTTCCTAGTTGATATTCCTTCACCCTAACCCCAGTTTCCTATAGCCTTGGGGGATTCAAGAGGCCAGACATTTGCAACACAAAGTTCTGGCCCATAAACATTTATATTGTGACGCATCATAGCCATGATATGTTGATGAAAATATCCTGAGAATGCCTGGGCTTCGTGGGCCTTTCACGTGGAAGGCCAATGAGACACTGTCTTTAGCCCACGCCCTGTTTTGCTGAAGAGTCTGAGCAAACACTTAGGTTATGGAGGCAATGGCAAAATAGTTGAATTGGTCATCCACAACTATGGCTCTGAATTGAACAGCTAAATTGAAGTTATTGGATAAGCTAGCGTAACAGTAGAAATAGCATATTCCTGTGAAGCATTTCTTTCAGTTGAATGAGGAAATGTGGATTCACCAAACGTGAAAAAGGCATACAAGGGGTCTGTCCACAGGTATTACATCTAATAATAAAAATGTCAGACTAGGGCTGAGCCCCGGTGGCGTCGTGGTTGTGCGCGGGACTGCGGCCCACTGGGACAGAGGTTCAATTCCAGCAGTGGGGCTGAGCCTCCTACTCCCACCACCGGAGAGCAGTGATGGCCCCCCCGCCAAAAAAAAAAAAAGTCAGACTAAGAACAGGGAGAATATTCATTCATTTATCATTCTGTTTCTCCACATTAAAAAAAAAATCTTATCCTTCCAAGTGCAGCTCAGAAATCAATTCCTCTGTGAATTCATCCAGAACCTTCCGGAAGCCTTTTTGAGGATGAGTATCACCTGATCAGAGTGAAAGGCAACAAAGGCTGCTGTGTGGGGAGTAAGCTGGAAGCAGAGTGTGAAAAACAAAGGCCAGCCAAAAGTCAATGGGGTCTTGAAGAGCAGAAGAGGAAAGTGTGAAAAGGACTTTGTGTGTGTGTGTGTATGTGTGTATATATGTGTGTGTATGTATATATATATATATATATATAAAACATTGTGGAAATGGAATTAAAAGAACTCAAAAATTGCTTAAATATTGAGCTGAGGAGGAAAAAAATCCAAGAAAAGGAGATAGTAGGATAAGATTAGAAACATCCACCAACAGACTCTTAATCATTGGCGTTCAATAGGATAGCCCACCAAATTTCTAACAGCAGAAACAAGTATGAGTCACCCAAGAGACTTTATACTGTAACTTTTTACAAAGAAATTATTCTAGACTTACTTCTTAGTAGAAAATTCAAGTAAACATAACTTGCTAAAGCTCAGTGAAAGAGTAAACCAATAAGATACAAATCAGGGTGAGCATACATTCCTATATTTTGCACTCCAGACATACTTGAGCATTAACCTTTAAATGGTCATGTCCATAATAACCAAAGATAAAAGGCGTTCAGGGTCCTAAATACAAACTCTTGTACAAAAAAAAAAAAAAAACTTGTAGAAATCAGAATGTCTTTAAACAGGACCAATCTGCAAATTTTCTATTCAAGGACCTAAGGTTTACTCTGTATGATTTGGACCAAAGGTTTTTGAAAATCAGACACAAAACAGGCTGACAGGCAACTAAACTCAACCCTGACAACTGAAATCAAAGGAAATAGGAATATCGCCTCGGCTTTGTAGCTATTAAATAAATACCTCTAAAGAGTAAAAGGGGGCTGAGCCCCGGTGGCGTAGTGGTTGTGCGCGGGACTGCGGCCCACTGGGACGGAGGTTCAATTCCAGCAGTGGGGCTGGGCCTCCTACTCCCACCACCGGAGAGCTGTGATGCCTAAAAAAAAAAAAAAAAAAAAAAAAAAAGAGTAAAAGGGGGCTGAGCCCCGGTGGCGTAGTGGTTGTGTGCGGGACTGCGGCCCACTGGGATGGAGGTTCGATTCCGGCTCCCAGGAGCAAAGGCTGGGCCTCCTACTCCCACCACCAGGACAGTGATGCCTAAAAAAAATAATAATAATAATAAAAGAATATGAGAGGGAAAATAGAAAGAAACATTCAAAAAGAGGAAAATAAAGAAATAGAACCTGTTGACAGTAGTTCTAACAATTTCCCCCCAAAAGACAGAGAGAAAGATTGTTTAGGAGCAGCTCAACCACAAGCTCCCTAATTGGCTGGCTGTGGTCTTCAGCATTGAGGTCACTGATAGATACGGTGTCCAAATAAGTTCTTATTTCTGCTAAACAAATTGCATCCTCTTTGTCCAGTATTCACATGTCTCAATGGCCAAAAGCTACCGAAGGAACATGTCATCAATCACTTGTGAGCCAAGGGAATATCTGCTAGGCATGAATTTCTCATTGATGTCACATATACAGTCCTGCTGACATTCAATCTGTCAAAGGAAAAAAATTAAAACAAACAAACAAAAATCTATCAAAGGCTAGTTGATGAACTTGACTGGGAGCGCAATTGGAAGTTCAAGTTCCGGGATGACACCTACTAGGCAAAAGATATCCACCTCTGGCATGTTCTGCTGACGTCCTGTTTTCCTGATAGGAGTATGGTGATTGCTTCTCAAGGGTTTCCTCTTTTCCTCTGCATGTAAGTCTGGATGCCTGAAGGCTGGATCTGCTGGCACAAGCTTGCCACAAAGAAGAGTCTCTCTACTACAGAATCATCACAATACAGACGATCAGAAAGCATTTCCCTCTTCCAGAAGACAGAACTTGTTCTCCTGCTTAAAAATCTGGCTGCTTCACCTCTGGGGCTCATGTCTGCTTTCTAGGCAGGTGGAGAAAGGTACGGCAAAGGGCAAAAAGGGCAAATCTATCCCCCGGAAGATGGATGGAATGATTTCTACTTAATCTCATAGATTGATACTGTGTCACACGCCCAGTCCTTCTGAAAAGGAAGCTGGGAAATGTGTTGTAGATTTGGGGCTTTTTCGTTTTGTTTTGTTTTGTTGTCTCGGAGGCATACATGGATGTCCTGAACAAAACTGGAAGTTAGATGGCAAAAAAAAAAAAATAGTGGGGGTTAAATGTTGAGAGCCACCAGTAATATCTTTGACATGAAAAAAAAAGTACTTCTAAAAATATAATGACTTCAGAACACAGACAATTTCATAGCACACATTTCCACCTTCTCTTAAATTCTCTAATGCTAGTCTTCGCACTGGTGGGTTTCACCTAATTATTTCTGAAATATTTTGTGGAAAAGGCGCATATTTTTTAAAATCGAAAACTTTGGAGAATGTAAGCTATTCAATTATTAGTGAAAAGCTCTGTATACTTCCTTTCTTCTCCCCTGAAATTTTCTCAAATTTTAAAATTCAAATGCTCTCCTTCAGGAAACCTGAGTCACTTAGCCCAAGCTTCTTTAATTGAACTAATGCCTGGATTTTTCTCTTCAGTTCCAGTCATTCTCAAATAACTTCATGTGTTCATGTCTTATGTCTCCAACTAAAATATAAACTTGTCAAGAACAGGGGCCAATGCTAAGCACCCTGCTGGATTTATAGCAAGCAATCTGTACGGTTTGAGCAATGAATGAATGAACAATGAAATCTGAACTTTCTTTTCTTTCAGAACTCCCTCCTCATGGATGCTTAACTGACCACATCTTAAAGTTATTACCAAGACAATTTGCATCCTAGGAATTGAGCATCAGAAAGCCTTTTATTTTCTCCCTTCCAATCTTTCCTCACATTGTCCTTTCAACACAGACCCCAGGAACATTTCTTCTTTTACCTAATTGCTTCACCTAAGCCCCTTCCCATGATAACTGCTTATAGGTCTTACCTTCAGGAAATTCTCTTTATGTCTAAATTATGTCCTGTGCACAGCCATTTCCTTTTCCTTTGCTTTCTAAGTTGACATAGCAGAGCAGGTAACATGTTTAACAATGCTTTAGAAAAGCCACGGGATTTTGTTTTCATCTTCCATGGGCTTTTATGCTGCAAAACAATAACACATGTGTATCAGAAGAGCTAAAAACAATATAGAAGAGTTATTAAGACACAAAACAACAAAAATGAACCACCATACATATACTGGTATTTCTTTGTAGAACTTTCCTAGGTATGGTTCTTTATGTGTTATCGAGAAAAGAAATGGCTGAGCCCTAGTGATGCAGTGGTTGTGCGTGGGACTGCGGCCCACAAAGTTGGCGGTTCAAATCCAGCAGCAGCTCTCCAGGAGCAAGGCTGGATGCCACAAAAAAAAAAGAGAGAGAAAGAAGGAAAGAAAGAAAGAAGGGAACAAAGAAAGAAAGGAGGATAGACTCTAGACTCTATTTGAGAACTTCAAAAATCTCAAGGGGAAATGGAATGAAAATAATTACCTTTTGGGTTTTTGTTGTGGTTGCTGTTGTTGTTGTTGTTTTGGGGCATCACTAGGGCTCAGCCATTTCTTTTCTCGATAACACATAAAGAACCATACCTAGGAAAGTTCTACAAAGAAATACCAGTATATGTATGGTGGTTCATTTTTGTTGTTTTGTGTCTTAATAACTCTTCTATATTGTTTTTAGCTCTTCTGATACACATGTGTTATTGTTTTGCAGCATAAAAGCCCATGGAAGATGAAAACAAAATCCCGTGGCTTTTCTAAAGCATTGTTAAGCACGTGGTGGGAGTAGGAGGCCCAGCCTTTGCTCCTGTGGAGCTGGAATCGAACCTCTGTCCCAGTGGGCCGCAGTCCCGCGCACAACCACGACGCCACCGGGGCTCAGCCCCCGAAAATAATTTTCTATAAACTTTTTGAAGCCCCCTGTTATCTGATGATTTTCCTTTCGTTGCATCCCTGTGGTCATTAGTTCATAGCAATAGTATTCCACTAGAGCAGCGGTTCTCAACCTGTGGGTCATGACCCCTTTGGGGGTCGAACGACCCTTTCCCAGGGGTCACCTGATTCATGACAGTAGCAAAATGACAGTTATGAAATAACAATGAAAATAATGTTATGGTGGCGGGGGGGAGGGGGTCACCACAACACGAGGAACCGTATGAAAGGGTCACGGCACTAGGAAGCTTGAGAACCACTGCACTCTAGGATATCCCTTTATGAAGCCAAACCCCTAGCTTTGACATTGACTGGTTTCTTTCCTAGTTTGAACACTTTCATACCTACACTGAGAGGCGCATCCTTGCAGCTAACCACGTGCTTATAATCTCTTCTTAATTCTGTCCTTTGAATGCACTCTGTCATCAGATTTACTTTGGGGGGCCGCAAGGAGAAACACCATGAAATGTGTGAGGGCAGAACCGGCCCCAAGTCAGTCTTTTCCACCCCCCTGGGACCAAGATGTGTTTGGTTTGCAGGTTGCAAGGCTTACTCAGCACAGCAGAGTGCAGTGCTTTTAAAACATAGTCCCGTGGCACAACACCTGGAAATCTGAGCTTCTCGGCAGAATTGCTGAAGAGAACATTTTAAACCCCAAACTTTATTTAGCCAATTCTTTCCCTTTATAGGTAAATCCCCAGCCTATAACTTCATCCTCAATTAGGGACCGCTCTCATTCCCAGTAAGCCTGAGCTGCCCATTTAAGAAAGAGTCGGTCCGAGAAACGTGTAAAACTGAGAAAGGTTGGCGCATTCTTTGTTTTCATACTCTTAGCCCGGAGCAGACTGGCATGGTCTGATCTGGTGGAGCTGAAAAACAGGACAGAGCCAAACAAAAGTCACAGGTGGGAGAGGCAGAGCGTTTCATTCCAGACTCTGGGCTCTGCCAAGAGGGGCCCTGGTGTCATAGGGGCTTACAAACTGAGCTGCTCATCCCAAGGTCAGCAGTTCAAAATGATCGGCTGTTCCCCAAAGAGTGACTGTCTCAGAAACCCGCAGGGCCAGTTGTACTCCGTCCCTTGGCCTCACTGTGAGCTGGAAGCCACCCCACGACGCTGAGGGAGAGCTCTGCCACTCACCATGCGCACCGATCTTTTAATCCCTGTGAATCCTCAGCCGCCTCCTCTTGCATCTATTTTGAAATTCATATTTAAAAGCGTGACGTTTTTTGATGACCTTGTTTCAAATGTTCATGCAGATAACTTTTTTAGTGCAGCTCTTTTTTCCATTTAAAATGGGCCAGCAAATTTAACTTCTTTCAAACTTTTTCTTAGACAGCCCAGCACTGGTGGCACATCACCAGAGCATTCTGCAAATAGACCATACTCCCCAGCGCCATTTATATTCACTGACTTTCATGAAAGAATGAGTTAGACTGCGAGAAAGTGTTTCAGAAAGTACAAGGTTATAATATCAATGTTACCATGTATTGGAAATGATGGGGGGGGGCTGGGAGGAAATTAGGCTTTACCAAAACTAAATTTACTCCTAAGACCTGAGAGGCAAAATGCAAACCTAAATATAGTAATTAAATTATTCAAGAGCACTTTAGCAAACTTATCTTCAAATAATTATCTTAAAAAATAAATACTCGGGCTGAGCCCCAGTGGTGTAGTGGTTATGTACGGGTCTGCGGCCCACTGGTCTGGCGATTCAAATCCAGGAGCAGCTCTCCAGGAACAAGGTTAGGCCTCCAACTCCCACCAGAGGGCAGTGATGCCCACAAAAAACAAAATAAATAAATACTGTAAACAGCCTTCATAAAGGGAGATAAACCTGCCTCAATATAAGAACGATTTATCCTAATAATGTAGCATTCTATGATAACTCAACCTCCTGACATGATCACTGAAGACACAATGGGTACATAAGCAAATGTGGTGAAGAAAGAGAATGGTGCCCAGCTATCAGAAGATATAGCATCTGAGGTCTTAAAAGCTTATAATTAAACAACGGCCATTTAACAGGGAAGCAACAAAGTCTGTGTCATCATGAGCTGTTGATGGGAAGAGGTATCAAATTCAAAAGTACACAGTCAACTCGATGTAAAGAGACGGGGATGCAATAGAGACACAAAACCCACTCGTAAGATAATTGGACAGTCCTCAGAAGGGCCCCACAGAAGGGATGATAAATTCAGGAGGTGCTATGTCCACGAGTACTTTAACATTTCTTCCGCTTACTGTTAAGGCTGTCATTTGTTTTACCTCATTAATCATGTTACATTTCCATACGTTCATTTGTATATTTAAGATCATTTGGTACATGAAAGTCAAGGTGAATAACCCTGCAGAAACAGTAGCAAGAGTAATGATTCCTTAATAGTACAGGAGGGGGTGGGAGAAGCTAAGAGCATTGAGGATTGTATAACTGCACTCAATGGGATTGTCTAACGGATATATTGGATTGTGTAAGATAAGTCGG
>PVJH01044877.1:0-12719 GCA_004026705.1 Nesogale talazaci | reverse complement strand
ATCCCAACCCAGTTAAGTCCAAAACGATAAGTCTGATATTAGCCCATATGTCTGATACCAATCTATAAAGTTCTCTTCAGATTCATGAAACACATGCAATGATGCCAAACGCAGAATGATAATGAGCCAGTGGGGAGAAAGCCTTTGGATCCAGCAGCATTGTAAGCATCTGAGCTCTGGCTGTGGTCTCTTTGTGGCTTCTCTGGCTTCAAAGTTCTGGTTGCATCCATGTGGTTTGTCTTGCTCAGGGCACTAGGATAGTTCCACGTGTCTTGTGATCTACAATGTCTCCCAGGAAGTGAGCAGAGAGGTGTCTCCCTTCTCCAAGGAGGAAGTACCAGATTCCCCAGAATTCTCAGGAGAAGGCGATGCCCACACAGAGGTCTCATTGACTATCTCTGAATTGACAGGCTAGGCTCCACCCCTACACTCTTAATCCTCAAATTGACACCAGATTATGTAACTACTACACTTATTGAGACATTTTTAATATACTCTGTTGCAAGAACATAGTATTTGCTTGGTTATTCATATCTGTGTTAGATGTAACAAAAATGCTACAAGTGGATAGCCTTGATGAACAGAATTTTATTTTGTCCCAGTTGAATAAGCTGGAGGACTGGAGTTAGAGTGCCCTCTCAAAACAAGGGTGCTTGATTTGTTTTTTGTCTAGTCCTGGGTACCTTAGTCATCCTCATAGGACTTAACATCTCTTTTTCCATCTTTGCTTGCTTGTTGTCTGTTTCCTTTCCTTTCCTTCATTTCTTTCAGTAAAAGAGAGTGATGAAACAGACAATCTATAAAAATACTGCCCCATTAACATAAAAATGAAGATTGACTTCAATGGAATTATCACCACAGGTGTAATAGAATTCACAACACCTATTTTGAGGAACATAATGTTTTTAACCCTAATAAATCATTTTATTGGTGGCTCTTATAGCTTTTATAGCAATCCATACATCAATTATATCAACCACATTTGTACATATGTTGCTACCATCATCTTTTCCAAAGCATTTTCTTTCTACTTGAACCCTTGGTATCAGCTCCTCTTCCCCGTTCCCCTTGAGAACCTTTGAAAATTTATAAATTATTTTTATTTTCATATTTTACACCATCCGCTGTCTCCCTTCACTCACATTCCTGTTGTTCATTCCCCTGACAGGTGTATGTGTGTTTGTGTGTGTGTGTGTGGGGGGGAGAATTAGGGAGAACATTGTGATCAGTTCCCCCTTTCTCCACCTTCTCCCCTCACCTTCCCCCAACTATCATGATATCTCCATGCTCATTATTGGTTCTGAGGGGTTTATCTGTCTTGCATTCTGTGTGTAGAGAGCTCTTATCTGTACCAGTGCATATGCTCGGGTCTAGTCAGATTTGTAAGATAGAACTGGAATCATGATAGTTAGGGGAAGGAAGCACTAAAGACATAGAGGACTGTTGTGTGTCTTCTTGGTGCTATACTGCATGCTGGCTGACTTGTCTCTTCTGTGAAGTGATGTCCAATTCTCTAAAGATGGCCTTTGAGTATTCATCCCAAACCCCTTCTTTCACACTGAGATGGTTGTTTGTTTTGATAGGCTTCTTCCATGTGGTCTTTGTAGCTTTTCAGCTAGATGGCTGCTTTTTTAACTCCAAGCCTTTAAGACCCCCAAAGCAATATCTTGTACTAGCTGAGCACCATCAACTTTATTCGTCACATTTGCTTATGCACCCATTTTGTCTTCCACAATTATATCAGGAAGGTGAGCATCACAAAATGTTTTTGCCTTGAGGGATGACTTGAGTAGAGGCCCAGTATTCATCTGCTACCTTAATACTTAACATTTAGATATATGTACATGGACCTATATTCCTATCATAACATATTAATATATTTGCATATGTGCATGCCTCTGTTTATACCTCTATAAATGTCTTTTACCTCCTAGTCCTTTCCTATATTTCCTTTTATTTTCTTCCTGTTCAACCATCATTTGGCTCTCTGTACTTCATCTTGGAAGTATTGCTCTTGCTCAAACTCCACCTGGCACTCTATGCCCTCCTTGCCATTATTTTTAGGTCTCTTTTTGTTCTCTTGTTCCTGTGTTTGCTGGCTCTCCCTGCCTTTCTCCCATCCCTTCCTCTCCCCTGTCCTCCCTGAAGTGTCAGTCTTGTTGTTTTCTCCTCAAGATTGTTTATGCTACCTATCTTATGTAGATGGACATGGAGGGAGAGGTGGGGGTCTCCTTTGAATAGTCCCAGGTATATCTGCTAATCCTTATGAATATTTTCCCATTGAGTCTGCTGCAGTGCCAAGCTCTGCCCCTGAGTTCAAAGTCTAGTTTGCTTTGTTCCCTTTGCTCCTCTGTTGCACTCCTTTGTGTTAGGCCCTGGGGTGGGGGGTCAGATCGGGTACAATTCCTGCACTGTGTCTTCAGTGCTGCCCCACCCCCGCTCCATAATGCTGTGGGTCAGTTAGGGGATATCATGTCTTGTGGTGGGGCCAACCCTGTGGTCCTCTATGTTCATTGGCTGCTATGAGTGGGAGTGCCCTCTTCAAAGCTTGGTGAACCAGGATGTTTCTCTCTCTCTCTCTCTCTTTCACACATGCACACAATTTAATCCATAACACCAACCAATATTTACTATTAATCACATGCTGAGAAAACAGTCTGTGGACAAACTTAGAGACTGAACGATCATAACAATTTCAAGATGCTATTAGAGCCAAGCCATTTGGGAACTAAGAACGTGAAGAAGAAACCAAAGGGTTTAAAATGAAGAATCCATGATCAAACTTCAAGTTAGATAGACGTTTCTTGCTACATGATGTAGAAGATCCATTGAGAGAGAGAAGGAAAAGTATGAGGGATCTCAGTAGCAGGCTATTGCAGAAATCTCAGTAGGTGGCAATACCCTACCCCCAGATAAGGCTACAATGCGAAAGTGGGTAGATTTAAAAGATATTCCGGAGGAAGAAAAATAGAACCTGTGAGAATATGAATGTGGGCAGTGGCAAAGTTAGGGGAGAAGCTCAGAAAGTACTGCTCAGGTTTCTGGTATGGATAATTGAGTGAAGAGTGATCCCAGTTGTTGAGATAAGGGACCCAAGTGGAAGCCCAAGGAGCTGATGGGTTCTTTTAAGACATGCTAAATCCCAGGAAGGTGTGGCATAGCTAAGACAAATATTCAGTCAGCGGTTGAAATATATTTGTAAATTGAAAATCAGGTAAGAGACCAAGAAGAAAGACCATAGAAGTCATCAGATTCCTGAGAAAGTCTTCAGCCAGGAGAGAAAAGCAAGAGGGAAGTTTGTATGGTGGCAATCAACTGAAGTGTTGTAAGGAAAGTGAAGTTCTGAGCAGTTACTTGGCTATTTTCAGTCCATCTTTCAGCTAAGTCCTTGGGTGGCTTACATTAAAAATTCTTCATTAAAAGTGTGATTGGCTGAAAATGACTGGGTTTTATAAAGGCTCCACGATGCCTTGAGAACAGGACATCACCAGGGTTGGTGCCATTTGCTTATTCCGTGCTAAGAAATGGCAAACTTCATAAGGTAGTGACTTTCTTGGTCTGCTAGAACTACTATAATACATGAGGCCTGCTGGATGGCTTATAAGCACAGAAATACATTGTCTTACAATTCTGAAGACCAAGTATCTGAGGTCTGTGTTAATTCTCTCTAAAGTTTTCAAGACAAATCAAATTCACACCTTTCTCCTAGCTCCTGGTAGCTATGGACAACCTTGGCCTGTGGCTGTCTCATCACAGGACATCCTTCTTCTGTCTCTCTGTGCCCATTTTCCTCTTCTATAAGGACACCATTCAGATGGGATTAGGGCCCACCTATTCTTGGATGACCTCATGTTGACTGATTAACATCTTCAAAGATCTTGCCTCCTAATGAGACCACATTCACAGATGCCAGTGATTAGGACTACAGCATGCCTTTCTGGGGAACACATTGTGTTATATAATAGGGAGGTTGACAACATGAAAGTCCCTGAAAACTCAGATCTTCTTAGCTCTTGGCTCACATGTCCATAGGGTTGGCAGGAGAGAGATGTCTTTATAAAGAGCAGCAAGAGAGGCAGATCCTTGGCAGGAAGTGGAATTATCACTAGGAAAATGGCAACAGCTACAGAGTCACCAAGAAGACTGGTTGGTGGAGAACACATGAAATTTAAAGAGAGAGCATGTCCTTGGCAGTGATAGAAACATCCTCTGATGGAGGAGAATCCACTTGTTGCACATGTATTTGGATGTATCAAAAACTCATCTTTGCATCTCTTACCAAAGTTGACTTTGAGATCTTACATCCATATTTTTTGCCAGGATATTTTCAACTGCCTCATATACGCATGAAAGTTGGACAATGAAAAAAGAAGAGTCCAGAAGAATTAGCGCATTTGATCTACGGTGTTAGCAAAAAGCATTGGGTGTGCCATCAACTATCAGACAAACAAATGTATTTGTAGTGGAGGAAGTAGAACCAAAACATTCCTTGATATTAAGGACGGTTAGCCTTCATCTCACGTACTTTGACCTTGTTTTCAGGAGATCAGTCACTAGAAAGGTTGGTCAAGGAGAGCATAAGTGAAAAAGGGCAAGCTTCTCAATAACCTGCCTTGAGACTGGCTGCCAGACAGAGATCACACAAAGCAGTCACTGGGGAAAGGCCACAGAACGGGATAGTGTTTCTTTCTGTTGTACGATGGGTCACTATGAGCCAGAGCAAACTGGATAACACCTAACAAACCAATATCTAGTTTTTAACTTAAACTCAATTCCTTTTTTTTGGAGGGGGGCATCACTGCCCTCTGGTGGAAGTAGGAGGTCCACCCTTGCTCCTGGAGAGCTGCTGCTGAATTTGAACCGCCAACTCAGTGGGCTGCCGCCCTGCATACAACCACTACACCACTGGGGCTCAGCCTCTCCACTGCTTTTTAAAACAATATGAATCCTAGTCCATTTTCCTCCCTGGAGCAATGCTTCTAAATGGATAAACATTTCTTTGTTTTCTTTTAGACTACAATGAAATAAAGGTTGTTAATGATCATGATATGACTATTTTTAACTCAAAGGAATAATACTAAACTGAAATAAGTCTCCCCATCAGAAGTGAAAAATGGAAGATAAAGCTTTCCTAATTTAGGTTTTAGTTTCACCTGATCATTTCATTTTCACACGTAGTGCTTTGTCAAATTGATATATTAGGCCATTGCTTCCCCTGTGCTGAACATTATGAGGTTTGGTGATGTGCTTTAAGTTTGGGAAGAAGTGAAACCCAGCAGTGACATGTGCAAAGACAAATCAGCTGCTGACCTGTAATCAAATCTCTCGGAAGCACCAAGATTCATCCATGGTATGCGTATACTTTACAGTTGGACTTGGAATCTAGGCTCTGCTCTGCTCTGCAATCTCACACAAGTCTCTTTAACTTCTCTGAATTTTTGTTTCCTCTTGAGTAAATTTAATACAAGGCTTGGGAAATATGAAGCTGATGGACTTGATTTCTTTCTGTAAATCATTTACTCTGACACTGCATTCAGAAGAGGAGATTATGCTGTCACACAATGTAGTAGTACATGTCGAATTGTATGCATTTTAGTTTTATCCTGTTAGGTATAGATGTGATTTTATTGTTTGTTTGAAAGTTACATATAGTTACAGAGTTATGTGAAAGTGTGAAATTGACAAGGAGTGGTCTGTGATGGTCATGTACATGATGTCAACTTCATGATTGGGAGTCTAGGAGGTGGAGTATAACCTGCCAATCTAGAGATAGCCAATGAGACCTCTGTGTGGGAACAGCTTTCTCCTGAGAATTCTGGGAAGTCTCGTGGTATTTCCCAATTAAAGAAGAGAGACTTGACTCACTCTCTTCTGGAGATAAACTACTGATAAGACAAGATGGCAGTGTTCGTGGAACTGGAGGCGCTGGAGGAGAAGCCACACGGCCTTACCCTGATGGAACCAGACCTCTGAAACTGGAGAAGCCACATGGAGACCCCTGCCAGCACTGGGGTGTTTCAACTGCATGTGCTTCATGAGTCAGAAAGAGACTTTATAGATCAGTATTGGACATATGGGCTAATGTTGGATTTATGACCTTGGACTGGACTGGGTTGGGATACTTTCTCAATGTTCCATTCCTCTTGTATATAAACGTTTCCCTTATATCCATAGGCATATTTATGAATTTGTTTCTCTAGTCTACCCGGACTAACACACAATAAGAGAAAAGAAAAAGGAAGCACTTCTGGTCCTAGAGCATTGATTCCCAAACTTATTTGCCTACACTCTCTTAGCAGAGAAATAAAGAAATAATTCAGTGCCTCCTGGCAATTAACTTTTTCCCCACTATACTCTACACCCCAAGATAAAGCACAGGCATTAGTTTTTGCAGCACCCCTTGGGTTTTTTTAGCATCCCCCAGTGGTACCACTTTGGCCCACTTTGGGAAACATTGTCCAAGAGCATCAGTTCTCAACCTTATGGTTTGCAATCTCTTTGGTGGTCGAACAATCCTTTCACACAGGTCACCCAATTCATAACCATAGCAAAATTACAGTGATGAAGTAGCAACAAAAATGAACTTGTGATTGGGTGGTGACCACCACATGAGGAAGTGTATGAACGGGCCATGGCATTATGAAGGTTGAAAGCCACTGGTTTAAAGGAAGACAAAGAGCAGCCATAGGGAATAAAACAAAAAGGTCAAGCAATGTACTTGTTTCCAAACCATCCACTGCCTTCCCAATGAAGCCTGACCATGTGTGTGAATAGTGACGAACTTCAGGAAGACATGAGAGGGAGACCGTACTTTGATAGTGACTGCTGCTATAATCAAAATGGTCCAAGTGGCTTTAATAAAAAAATTCGCTGGCTTCAGGGAAAATTGTTGTCTCTTTCAGCTTTTTATACTTGGTCCATTGGGAAGTTCTCTGTGGTTTCAGATTTTCTCCACTTGTGCTTCCTGATTTCTGTATCTGACCTGCTCCTTTTATCTATCAAAAACCATGGGTTCAGAACACACCTCTACAGTGAGATGTCCTCATTAACATCACAAAGGAAATTCCATTCCCAAATAACATGACATCCACAGGTCTTGAAGGTAGGATGTATTATACATATTTGGGAGGAGACACAATTCAGACCTCACAGATAGTGAGGGGCTTAGTTCCAGATAACCACTTTAAAACCAATATCATAATAAAGCAAGTTGCATAATGTTTTAGAGGAATTTCCCCCAAAAATGTGCACCTGAAAGTTATGTTGACACAATACAATACCCTTTAAGTGTGCAATGACACTATGGAAGACTTTACATTGCTATGGGAATCACCACACTGTGAAACAGACGTGATGAGACCACGTGATATCAATAGATTTTCTCAACTCGGGGAGGCCACAACCTTTTCTTTGTAAAAACCACAATATCTGCAAAGTCAATAAAGCTAAGCACAATCTGCCTAGGTAATAAGAAGCTTCCATACAACGTTCCTTCTTCGGACCCTTAAGGGAGAGTGGCAGGAAAAGAAAATCAGTGTTCAACAAGGCGAGAGAGAGGAGAACCGTGAAATGCAGGCACTGGATAGATGTTTAGATGTGTCCAAGCTGCAGCCCAGGAAAGCCCGGGTTGGACTGAAGCAGCTGAGACATTTGGGCCATGTGGGAGCTTTGCTGGCACGTTGCAGCCATGGGCTCCCATGCCAAACAATTGGGCTTCCTCAAGGCACCAGCCAAGTGCTTGCTCAGACATGATCTCTCTGTTCTTCCCAAAGGTTCTCTTGGCATAGGAGAGATGGAAGAAAGCATAAGAGATGAGACGATTTCTCCCTCTGAAGAAAAATTGAAACTCCCTGCCACCAAGTCAATGCCCACTCAAGTGACCCTGTGGGGTATGGTATAGCTGCCACTGTGGGTTTCTGAGACTGTGTCTATGGGGGCAGAGAGCCTTGTCTTTCTCCCTTGGAGCACCTGGTATTTGAACTGCTGACCTTCTGGTTAACAGCCTAACATACAACCACTACATCACCAAAACTAAGTTTACTATAAATGACTGAGTTTCTTTTCATTGTTCAGTCTTCTTTCCTTCCTCTCCACACTTCTACAAATTCAAGACTACAAAGAAACTAAAGTCAGCTATAAAACATTAAATATATATATATATATTTTACAGCGTGGTATTGTCTAAATCACAAATACACATTTCCAACCATAGAAAATTGGGACCTTAGTATTGTGAGATACTATATTAAGGTCAATTGGCATGTCATAGTTCACAAAAACAATATTCAACATCCTACTTTGATAATAGTGACTGGAGTCTTACCAGCTTGTGAGTAGTCATGTACAGAGCAGCTTTTGTTTCTTCCTCTCTAGGAAATAAAGGGATGAAAATTGAAAGACTTTTGGAAACAATTAGTCCAACAAAATAATGAATCACACCAACATCAGTCTCCACCACCCTGGGGCCAGAAGAACCACTCCCAACTCCCCTGAAAGGTCCTGAGCTCCCCTGAGAAGGTCCTGGATGGAGTTGGGGGGAAATATAGAAACAACCCTCAACATTGATTTACCAAAAAAGAAAGAAAAAGATAAGATTTACCGGCTGGCTAAGCCACTATTCAGATTTTAACCTGAATTTATTAGTATATTAGGATAATCTACCACTTGGACTCAAAAAGGCAACATTTACTCACAGCCAATATAGAGTGAGTTAGCAAAGAAAGAGGAATATAAACAAGGAACACAGGTAGGAAGTGGGGTAGGGAATGGTACATGGAGTGGACCATAAGTGGAGGAGTTGGAATAAAATGTGTAGGTGTGGTTGAATGCAAAGTTCTACCTGCTCTGTAAATGTTCACCTAACTCACAGTTAAATAGTTAAAAATATATAAATAGAGTCTAAAATTGGACATCCATTTGCAGGGAAATGAAAAAATGCTCACCACATAAAAAAGGGAAAGCTATAAAGACCATCAGTGAAAGCAGAGATAATTTTAGGGGTCCTACTACAGGACATCAAGCATAACACAACTAAAGCAACAACAAAAGACACACTAGGTGACTGGGACCTCTGAAACTTTAGCCACTGAAGCGCATCTAAAGCTTCCATCACAGGAGGAACAGGAGAACTCACAGGTTGGGTGAACATTTTTGGTCAAGACTAACCAGACAAGGAAATCATCTCTAAGCTTTATGGAAAATGCCAACACCTCCACCGAAAAGGACGAATCACTCGGTTCACAGAGGAGAAGAGGACGTTCTGGCAGCCCCAAAACATCATTAGAGAGATGCAAATCAAAACACCAGAGAGGTATTGTTTCAGCACAGCATTAATAGCAAAGTTGAAAAAAAGCAAGCAATGCCACATGTGTGTGCAGGCTGGAAGCTTCGTACACTGCTGGTGGATCTATCAGATGGGGCAAAACTTGTGGAAACTGGAAGGCGCTGTCTTTAAACATTGGAACTAGGAATACCAGCCTTATCCACATTTTGTATATATCCTAGAGCCGGCTGTACATGGTTGATACATGCACGCCCATGCCCATCACAGCACGATAGCCAAATAGACACTACCCATCTGTGGCAAAGTGGATAAATAAACAATGTTACATACATAGAGCTAAAATAATAACAATGAGTCTGAAAAACCACTCGTAATCTGAAGGACTTAAAGGGCCTTGTGCTGGATTCAGAAAGTAAATCATAAAAGGACATGTAAGAGACCGCTCTGATACAAATCAAGAAAATGTTTCCATAGTCACAGAACATTCTTTGAGGTCTACCAGAGGGGGGGGGGAGGGGAAGAGACAGTAGTAACTACAGGGTTGACATGTATTACCATGGGGGAAGGGAAAGGAAGGAAAAAAATCGAGGGTCCAGCTAGCCTTTTGAATCCTCGTTACATGGTAAGAAGATGTTTTCCTCTGCTTTATAAGAATCTAATTGGGTTTTTGGATGCCAGTATGTTGGCTTATGATGAGGCTCTGGAGGTGCTTTGTTGGGCAGCACACAGTGCCAAAGGACCTGCCTTCAAAGGGTTTGAAAAGCTGGCGACATGGGAATTCATCCAACCTGGTGATCAGAGCTATTGGTTCCACTGAGAGCCCTACTATACATCCGTAGAGGGAAGAGAAGGAGAAAAAGAAGAAATATGATGGGAAGAGGCTACTGTGGCTGTGATAACTTATCACTGACAATTATTCTGACCTCATCCAAGGGCACAATGCAGCAACTACAACTTATGTCCCTGCTTGACCTTATTCTGCAAAGGTGAGCATGAATGGCAGCAGGCTGACTCATCAGCTTTTCATCAGAAGACTGTGCCCTAAGCAGTCTTGCTTTGCCGACCACACTGTTTGTACCGACATCACATCACTTGAGAACGAAGCAAACGTAAATTTGTTTTGTTTGTAATCCCAGTTACAGGAAAACCAGTATTAGTCATAGGGACCAAAAAATACAGTTTCATGTTGTCTCACAACTTTCAAATTAGCAATCTTCATGCTTTACAACAATATGAGCAGAATCCAATTATTTAAGGAGAGTGAGAAAGAAGATATAATTGCTACTCCAAGCAGCACTGCAGCAATAGTTTGTTTAGAGGGACTTTGGCTAATCACTTCATGTACAGAATCAAAGACCATGTCGTATTATGAGATTCTTAAATTGTTATCAAGTGAATGATTTCAAGTTTTAAAATTTCCAGAAGGGGCTGAGCCCCAGTGGCGTAAGTGGTTGAGTGCCGGACGGTGGCCCATGGGCTTGGCAGTTCAAATCCAATGGCAGCTCTCAGGAGCAGCACTGGTTAGTGCCCATGACCACCAGAGGCAGTGATGCCCATAAAAAAAAATTCCAGAAGAACAGACGCTAAACCGTAACAAATTCCACCAACTCTCTATAATCAGGTTTTTAAAATAATGAATGCAGTATTTCTGAAGGGGTCATGAGCAGAAGGCTGACAGAGTGATGCTCTAAGGGCAGTGAGAAAGTCTTCTAACTAGATTGATAAGCATCATCTCTTGAGTCATTACAGGTGTCAGCTAGTAGACCCATCGTTAACACCAGGAAGTCTCAGGTAAATAATTTCCTGGCCAAGTTTCTTATAAACTGCACAGGGTAACTCGCTCTCCTCAGGTCAATGCCAACTCATGGCTAGGCTATAGGACACTGGAGAGCTGTTCCATTGAGTTTCTGAGCCTGTCACTCTCTTTACAGGAGTAGATAGCCCCATCTTTCTACTAAGGACTAGATGCTGGCTTAGAATTACTGACCTTGTAATTAGCAGCTCAACACAGAACCACTATGCTACTAGGGTGGCAGTAATATTCTAATATCAGTAGTTGTTATCAAGAGTGGGTAAAAGGGAACCTAAATATAAATGATAAGTATAATGTTATATTTAGATACTTCCTCCTGCATTCTTGATTCTGAACTGGATAACCACCCCATCATTCATCCTGAAGGCTCCATGCAGGAGGCTGTGGTGTTGATAACAGGTTGAAATTAATCAAGAAGACAAAAAGGAGAAGAACATCTTAATGAAAAAATAACATCGTGGTACCAGTGAAATATGGGGTAGGTGATGGAACTTGGATTTCATTATAAGAGGAATTTGGACTTGAGTTGTGGGCAGTGAAGAGCCATTTAAAAGTCGAATCGATGCTAATGCATTCGAAAAACCGAACGGAGTCATTTTAAAATAGAGAATCATTTTAGCCGTCAAGGTGAGGTTTGCTTTTTAAAACTGTTTGGTCTTGAATATATTATAGGAAGACTAAACTGAGGTAATACATAATTGTTTCTGGGCGGCTACCAGCACATAGGTCGGTTTGGTGCTTGTCATCCAAAGTTTAAAATAAAACAAGTCAAATGTAAGATCCAGGAGATTTCCTAGAAAATCAGGATTCCTGATGTTTCTGGAAACGTTGGGACATAGGGTGCACTTTGGGTGAGGTTTTGTCCTGGGTTCCACGTGGCAGAAGCACCAAGTAAAGAAACATGTGGTACTGAGTCTGCCATAATCCCCCCACATTGCTAATGAAAAGTCCAGCAGCGAAGGGTACCTGGCCACTAAATAAGAATCCAAAGTCCCCCAGTTCTCTCCTAGAGTCGGCATGACCACCTGAGCTTTTTTCTTGTTGCAAGGTACACCTATCGGAATAGCAAGGGGTCAAGAGGACACGTTGGAGCCAACTCCATCTCCGAGGAGGGGGTCAGCCTTGGCAGAGCGACTCAACTGCGTTGTGGCTCTGTCCACTCTTCTATTAAAGAAGGAAGACAGTAGTACACCCTTCACAGGATGATAAAGATTAAGGAGGTGATCTTGATGAAAGATATTAAACCACACAGGTGCTGACTGGATGGGAATTTACATTTCTTTCCATGAGAATGCGAGCACATTGAAGGCAAGGACCGGAACACAGGCAGAACACAGTAGGAGTTCACTAAATACTGTTAAGGGAACATTTGTTGACTTTCCATGATCTAGCTAGATTCAGAGAGTCAGAGGTCATGTTCATTTTATGCCAATACTGTAGTAAGTGCTTTATAAATATTCACTCATTTAATCCTCCATACATCCCTCTGAAGGTGGCACTAATCCACTATGCACCACTTAAAATTTGTTCTGGTTTTTAATATTTTCTGCTTTTTAATGGAAGTTTTCATCTTTTTTAGTTTGGAATTCTTGTTAGGTTTTTGTTTGTTTTTTAATGCTGTAG
>PVJH01044876.1:0-12682 GCA_004026705.1 Nesogale talazaci | reverse complement strand
AACCTTGAGAAACAGCAGGGGGAAACCCCCTCCCATTTTGCAGCAAAGCCGTTTCACCACCGTTCATTGGGGATGGGGCTTTGGGAGGGCCCGCGATTACCTGGGGAGCCCAGGATTGAGGTTTAAATCAGGAATTTGCATTCGTTGGAAATGGTTACGGATTCAAGAAGCCAGATGCCCCGGGCAGAGAGAAAAGGGGAAAAAAAAAAAGAAAAATCAAAGGCGGGCGATCTTTTTTCCGAGGCTTTTGCGGTCTTTTGTGTCCGCCACCACAATTCTCGCATACTGTGTGTGAGCCGAATTTTCCATCGGAAATGTGCATGGCGGCCTCCTTGGTGGTTGGGAAGGGTGTGGGACATGGTTGTCCCCCTTTTCTTCAGCACGTGAATACACCGTTGTCTGTGGCAAAGGGGGAAAACGCCCGGCACGGGGCTTCCAGAGGTGGCAGCATTGGTAACATGATTTGCCAACCTTTCATTCACAACCCTGGCTCTTGCCCTCTCGCCCTTTACTGTGTTTCTCTTTGTTCCGGCTCGAGACCATCCAACTCTGATTTTACTGGCGGTGTGTGGGAGATGGAATTTGGCAAAGTGAGGCTGCGAACGTATGAAATCGGACGGCCACAAAGGCCAACACAGAAAGGTGGAAGGGAAGGCCTTGCAAGAACGTGAGAATTGCCTGGACTTCGGGCTCTGCCTCTAGGGTGCAGATGTAGCATGTAGAACACTGCAGTCCATAGAATCAGACGCATGGTTGCACAGCTTTCTGAAGAATGCTGTGAGAAATTTCTCTCTCCAAAAATTGGTTCTTAGTGAATTGCTCTTGGACAGCTTCTAGAGCATCCATTTCTTTGTTTGGGATGGCTATCTTTTTTTGTCTGAGTCTCCTTGGTGTGTCTCTCCCCCCCCCAACCCCGAGTCTATGCTTTTAGCAGGCCACACTAGGGAGGGAAAAACCTTTTATCTTTGACTGGACTCAAGTGAGAATTTAAATGTGGCCTTCCAAAATGGAAGACTATGACTCCAGTAACTGCAGCGTTATTTTTCTAACCCCCCCTCTTAGTGAGCTCAAAAACCTTTCACCTATCTTACAGATGCCGTCTCTCTGAAAAATAAAGTGGTTTGGCCCAGACCACACACCTTGTTTTCAGATTGAATATCTTCAGTCATCGGTAGCAAATATTTATCGCCTCTCAGCCCCTAGGGCAGGGCTCCAAACCTGTAATCATCTGTACATTTCCCATCATGCAGTGCTTGTGTCACATTGAAGCCATTTTAGATTTGGAACTCTGTAGATCCAGGCACCCAGACTCCATAAAACCAGGCCAAGCAAATCCCCCTCATGCTAGCTCCCTGGGCTGGGTCTACAGAGATTGGACATGGCAAAAAGTGTGTTTTGCCCATTTGGCTGTGTGAATGCAGAGCCGAAAGAGCACAGGACTTGGAGTCGATTAAATTTGATTCCAGTCTTGCCAGCAGCATTTTCTATCTGTGTGGTCTTCAGCATATTGTTCAAGTCACTGGTTCTCAGTTTTTCTAGTTCCAAAGTCGCCATGAGGCCATTTTACCACCAGTAAAATGTTAGATATATGCGTAAGCTTTTGGTTCTGTCTTTTAAACACAAGGTTCATTATTAATGTCATGTTTCTCCGGTTGTAATCTTGTGCACGTGTTCTCAGAGGCTAACATGCCATTGTAGAACTGTATTTTGCATATAGTGTCTCTTGGAAATGAACCCATTTTCTCATCTGTTCTACACAGGAGTGCTTGCTTTAGCGACACATATACTAAAATTATACTACATGGGAATGTAGTCTTTGTTGCATTGTTGTGACAAACCAAATACTTAAAATAAGTATCCGGTGGCACATAATTGCTTAGTGACATTTGACTGTATTCATGAACACATACAGATAGTTAGACACATCATATTTTAAAATTTATTTTCCCTCTTCATTGCATCCATTTGAAATTATATACCAATGAGATCATATCAGTTGCCCCATAACAGAGTTACCCTTATCACTTATGGTCCAAGTTTTGTTGTAAATACTTCATATGTTTAGCTTTTCTTAAAACAACCAACGACAGATGATTCTGTGAGCCTCATTTGCAGATTAGAAAATCCAGGAAGAGAAGCCATTTTCTCAAGGTCACACAGTTGGTAAGTGCAGGGGCCGGGAATCAAACCCAGCCCTCTGGCTCCAGTGAATGATCGATTTCTACGCGTGCAAGAACAACACATGCATTTCTTCCGTGTGACCGCTATTCACGTACTAGTGTTTCTGTCTACATATAGGGTGAAAGTAAATTATGTTTGAACAGGACTTTTAGCTTTGGAAGGAGGACTTGACCAAAAAATACCCAATGAGCGCTGTTGCTGGGGAGTCCCCTCAAACCCACAGCTGCGCTCTGGGGCAGGGCAGAGCTGCCTCTGAAGATGGGTCCTTTGGCGCGGGCAGGATGTTTCCACCCCGTAGAGCCCTGTCTGGATAGTGGTGAAGTGTGGGGCTGCTCCCAAAAGCTTGTAAGTGGAAACCCACCCGCCCACTCTGTGGGAGAACGGCGTGGCCGCCAGGTCTGTAAAGACCACCGCTTGAAAACGCTGCGAGGCCGTTTTCGGGATTGCTTTCAGGAGGACTGGACTCCACAGCAGTGGGGGAGGCCTGTCTCCCGCCTGGCCTCTGAGGAGTCCCTGATAACTGCTGGTGTGCCCTTGCAAACAATCTAGTTTTTCTAGGACTTGCTTCATACCAGGGGGAAAATTCATCAGTTACTTTGTGATGTGCTCATTTACCCAGCCCTAGCTGCCCTGGACGTGGGAGTTGGTCAGGCCTGTCATTAATCTCCATTGTTTCTACTTGTAGACCGGAGACTTTCTTTATTGTGCTGGAGAAGAGGGGATAAACCAAATTCGCCACCATCAAGTCCATTTTGACTCACAGTGGGCCTGTAGGACTGCATGAAACTGCCCTTACAGGTTTTCGAGAATCTTAACCCTACAAGGGGTAGAAAACCAGGTCTTTCTTCCTCAGAGCAACTGGTGATGTCTAACAGCTGACCTTGAAGTCAGCAGTGTAGGACACTAACTGCTGTGCCTCTAAAGAATGCTGTAATGTAGAACTCACTAGGTCTCAGAAGCCTCACTGCTTGTTCAGTGGCATCAAACTAAGCACTTGTCCTGGATTGAGCATGCCTTCGAACAGTAGTTCTCAACCTTCCAAATGCTGCGACCCTTTAATACAGTTCCTCATCCTGTGGAGACCCCCTCAACCATAAAATTTTTTTTTTTGCTACTTCATAACTGTCATTCTGCTACTGTTAAGAATCAGGCGACCCCTGTGAAAGGGTCGGGTGACCCCCCAAAGGGGTTGCAAGCCACATTTGAGAACCACTGCCTCTGAGTATAGGTTCCCAACTTCCTTGGCCTGCCACCCCCTTTTTTTTGGGGGGGGGGGGCGGATGTGCGTGTGTGTGTACCCGCACAGGAATATAACTCAGTGCTCCTCTGGCAATTAAAAGCTTCTATAGTATAACCTTTAATCCAAGGTAAGTGTCTCACTGCCATTGGAAAGCCCACTCAAGCAACCCTGGCTTTGGGATAAAAAAAGTGAAAACGTAGGCTTCTACTTTGCAGCTCCCCTGGGTGGTCCTAGTGGCCCCCAGGGGACATTATCACCCACTTTGGGAAGCAGCACCTAAGACGTGAATTAAAAATGTCCTTGTGAAGGCACTATGAGTTGCTTGGTTTCTTAAAGTTTTTAAGACGAGGAGACAGTTCACATTCACCTGAGAAGCAGAAACTGTATAGTAGCTCCTTCCCCGCTTGGAAACCATGTGACTTTCTCTAGGAGATGAACCTCGTGGTCAACTGCGTGTCATGACTGAGTGAGAGACCAGCAGTTAGATCTGGAATCCGAGTGAAATGCCCTATGGTTAATACTTAAGAGGGAAAATGACAAACGCACATACAAACTCACTTTACTGCTTTCTCTGTTAAAAGATCGTAGTGAGGTACTTAGGATGTTCTGATACTTGTGATGAGATTAAAATGATCGATGACCTATTTACCTCAAAGGAACAAGTTGATCCAAGTTGACTTTTGGTTAATGAAGATGCCTTCTTTTTGGTGGGGGGTGGGGGTGGGGTAAATCTAACTGATCCTGTGTCAAGTCTCCCCCCTGAACTGGCTAGTTGATTTTCCCAAAGACACCCCACAAGGAGAGTTCTTACAGAGCTTGCCTTGACTAGGTTGAAGCGGGGTGAGGGATCTGGGGGTCACAGAGGAAAGGTTGGTGGTTTAAGTGGGCTCCCTGGGAGAAAGAATTGGCAGTCTGCTTCCATACAGATTTACTAGGTGCCTCCATACAGAGTTGGTGCCACTCCAAGCTGTGTATAACAGAGTGAGACACAATCGTTAAGTTCGAGCCCAGTGCTGCAGCCACTGTGACAGTCTAGTTCCTTGATGGTCTTCCTCTTTTTTGAAGATTCTCTATTCAACTAAGCATGATGTCCTTCTCCAGGGAGTTGGAATCAAAACCTGAGAGCAGTGAGTTTGGTTTTGAGTTTTGGTCTTTGCTGATACTATCCAAAGTGCCTGAGACAAAGTCTCACTGTCCTCACCTCTAAGGAGCATTCTGGCTGATACTTCTTTCTTCCAAAACAGAATAATTTGTTACTCAGGCAGTCCATGGTACTTTCGGTAGTATAAATAGTCTTTAAAGGTTTACATTTGTGGAAACCCTATAGGATAGTTCTCTGCCCTGTGGGATCACTGTGAGTCAAAACTAACTTAATAGCAATGTGCTTGGTGTTTTTTTCAACCAGGACAGAGACAGAAGGCTACAGTGAAGCAGGTAGGAGCCCTCACCTTAATCCTTGTTCCCTCGCAGCTTGTTTGACAGTCAGATGGGTCTGGGGGCATTTGTTAGTCCTAACTCCACTTTGATTTTGATTTGTAAAGCTAGTTGTGCTGGTTTAAGGCCAGCTCTAAAATCTAAACTGTAATTACAACTCCTACAAAAAAATAATCTTACAAAATCAATGTTGTAGAGCCTGGTGCTGCTGTATATAGCTGTCTGTGAATAAGAATAGTAATATTGACTGCATTCTAAGCTGTGTAGGATTAAATGAGTTGATAAAAACCTCTCAGTGCTTTACACATTTAGGTTGAGCATAAATGGTGGATATATATATATTTTTTTGCTAAGCCAATTAGCTGGCATGAGGTTTTTTTGGCGGGGGGGGGTGGGCATCTAACTCATTGGATTTAAAATATGTGGTGAAATGTGTACATATATGTGTGCATTTTAACTATTTTTGAGTGTATGATATAATGGTACTGAAGACACTGATCATGTTGGTCAACCATCATCAAATGTTTTCCATTTCCATTTTCAATTTTTAAATGTAAATATGATTAATAATTGAGAAAGAGAAGGGTTCTGTTTTGTTTTGTTTGCTTTTAAATGGCATTGTCTCCTGATTAGAGTTGAGGTGGCTCTTTGTAATCATGAGTCTCAGGCAAAATAGGAGACTATATCAAAAAGTATTGCTGCAAAATCACAGAAACCATTATCAAACAAAATGATCCAAATGTGAAGCTGTTGTTTCGCATCCATCCTCCCCTCCAGCTCGGTCTGTGCACATCAGAAGATGGTGTTTCTCCCTCTCTAACCCTTCCAGGAAGAATGCTGTGCTCTTTAATTTACATGATACCCAAGCAGCAGCGTGAGGAGCCCTTGAAGGACTCCAACTGTGCTTAGAGTTTGGGGTACAGGAAATCTGAAGAGTCTTGAGAGCAAGCAAGACTGCCCCTCTGCAGTTTCACACAAGCCTACTCTAACTCAGAGGGCAGCAGCTGAAGAGAGAGAATTGATTGGGGAGCAATAAATCCATCCTAAGGCGTCTTGGGGTCAATAACCTTCTGTCTGCCTCGAATTTAATCAGCTCAGCAGATTTCAGCAGAAGCCACTCTTGATTGGACCTTTTTATGACCAAGTAAGCTAACTGTATTACTGAGCAGCCACGTGGTCACAGAAACTTGTTGAAACGTGTTTATTTGAAATAAGTTTTTGTGGTTCTTTAAAAATATGAATTAGCGATTATCTTTAAAATTTTTTCTTACCTAATGTTGCTTATCCTTGGATACCAGCTCTGATCTCTAGAAATTGGCCTCTCAGATCTTGGAATCCTGCTAAGGAAATAGCTCTTCTTCAAAGTGTTGAGCAAGAGGGCCTTGAACCTCATGGTGCGCGTTTACTGGCTTAGGGTGCCATTTATTTGAAGGCAGCCCTATTATTTGGTAGTCACCATGAGAATTATTTTTTCATAGCTTTCTGTTTCTCTGTAGCTATGGCTTCTCTTTAAAGACTTTTTTTTAAAGCTATTTTGAGTAATAAAGTCAGAAAAATAGCTGTTGTCATTGAGTTGTGACACCTAATAAGTGGATCATGATTCACAGTGACCTCACAGTTCGAATAGAACTGTCCCTTAGCATTCCCAAGATGGTGATCTTCGTGGACACTGACTGTCACGTCTTTGTCCATGGAGCACCTGGCCATTGAAACCTCCGACTTTTCAGTTAGCAACTGAGCACCGCCAGGGCCCTCAATTCATACTTATTGGTAGAAAACTCAAAAAGATAAGACAGTGAAAGTTACAGTAATTTACTTGATAAGGGTTGGTGTCAACCTTTCTTTTCATATTCACGTAAAAGCATTCTGTGGGGTATCTCCCCCCATCATGCCCTCACTGTCTCCTAACAGGTTTTCAGTAATGACATTAAATCCATCCTGTTAGTGGGTCATGTGCTGTCTCTATTTTAAATCATTCCCCTGTGTTTGGAGAAACTGATTGTTTTTCACCCAGAAGTTGCTGTTCTGTCAGCAAATGCTTCCCAGTGCTCTGAATTGACACCCATTTGGTGGGTGTGCGTGCACTGTAGGGTGCCTGTACTCAGCCAGAAAGTACACCAGTATAGCCTCCTGTCAAGGAAGCATGGCGGCTCCCTGCAGGACTGGACCCCCTGCTCCCTTTAGCACAAGTCTTGTCTGCTTTGGTGACTCCACCCTGTGCTGGGTGAACACCTGGCCTCATGTAGGTGGCTCGTTTTTGAAGACTTAAGTGAAAAGTGCTCTCCTACCATTCATTTTTCTGGGTGGGTTGTCCATTCAGTCTCCAAAGAAAAATCTGTCCTAAACCATCATTACTTTTCTTTTTCTTTTGGCATTTTTTAGGCATCACTGCCCTCAGGTGGTGGGAGTAGGAGGCCCAGCCTTTGCTCCTGGGAGCCGGAATTGAACCTCCATCCCAGTGAGCCGCAGTCCCGAGCACAACCACTACGCCACCGGGGCTCAGCCCAACCATCATTACATTTCATCTCTGGAATTAATCAGTTACAGTTATTAACGTGTGTTCATTTTGAGGACAATCAAAACTGGAGTTTTATCTAAGAATGGTAAAACTATAGCATGTTCACTTCTGGTACAAGATTAATTTTTTTCCATGAATAGAAGCTACAGATATATTTGGATTTGTAGGCAAGAAGATCACTGAGAACTGGAGTAGCCAAGGAAGGCTGTCTAGCCCTAAAAAGGATTGGGAGGGAGGGAGAACAGTGGAGGTAACTTGTGTCATTTGACAAGAGGTTAATAGAGCATTCTAGATAAAGAATACTTAAGTATACTTCAACTTGGCATTTATAGGGTGTATGGTGATATCCATGGAACTCTTTATGGAGCTGTGGGTTAAACAAGGTTGGTGGTTCAAACCCAGCATCTGCAAAAACAACGCTTTCTGCTCCTGTCAGATTTATTGCCTTGGAAACCCTATGTCAGGTGGCTATAAGTTTGAATTGAATCGATGGCTCTGGGTGATTTGGGGGTTCAGCTTGAGAAAAGGTTACATATTGGGAAGGACTTTGAAAGCCATGTAGTTTAGATTTGATGGTCCAAGGAGGGTCATTGAAACGGATCAAGTAAGGGTGGAAGCAGGGCAAAAGGGAGAGTTTGGGAAGGGTGATTTCAAAGTCGCATGTGAGGAATGAGGTGCAAATGCAATGAGAATTTAATTTATTTTGGATAGTAGGTGCTTTGAATTATGAGAACTTGCCCAAATGCAAAGTCTTATTCTTCTTTCATATTGACGTCTGTTCATTGAGCACATAATTTTCAGACAGATTGTGTACAAGGTGCTGTGGAAGATTGGCCCCCAAGGAGCTTATGGTGTCACAAAGGTCTGTGAAAACGAGGGACACTCAATGAGATGGCAGACATCATGGCCAAAGTCGTGACCTCAAGTCTGACAGGGACTGTGGGGACAGTTTGAGACCAGCCAAGGTTTCGTTCTGCCTGTTGGCATCACCAGGGACAAAGCCCACTTGAAGGCAGTGGACAACATCACAGAAGAAAGAATAAAATAAAACACCAGGAAGTTAAAAAATATTCAAGCACCAGAAGCAACTTGATAATACCTAATAGCAGCAAGGGGCTTATATTCTGTCCCAAACCCTTTTAGGGTGGAAGCAGGATGGAGAGACTTTGGGAGGTTATTCGAGAAATGCTCTGTGAGGTGTTGGGGGGGGAGGGGGAGGTTGTGTGGAACCAAACAAATCCTCTGTGGGAGCAAAGGGAGAGCTTTACTAACAGAATGTGAGCCCTGGAAAGAAACCCCCTCCTCAAAAAGCACAATGGATTCTAGTGATTTCCCTTTTAATTTAACACACAAAACCTCAAATAGAGTCAAGCCCGTGAAAGTGGAAACCTGTATAAGGTGAAAATCTTTCAGAGGAGGACAACTTGGATATTTTCCATTATAGCAAGCCACACACTCTAGTAAGATGGGATGCTGTCAAAAGGTGGGAATGTTTCCAGACTTGGAAAATGAAGGCAGTCCCAGCACATGCCGCCCTTTCTCTTGTGCTCCATCATGAGTTCAACCCCCGGCACTAGCCACTGTTCCTGGGACGAGAAGCTGTCGGGTAGTGTGGGCTTGAGTGGTTCAGAGAAGCTTTCCTGAGGGCGGGACCCTAAGCTGTGGCCTGAGGAATTTGTCCGTGGAGCCCATGGGACAGGATGTGCCTGGTAGAAGGATCAGCTCGGGGAGCAAAGAGAGAAGCATACTAGGAGAGTAGGATGCAATTTTGGCTAAAGCACAAACTGTGTGGGAGAGATGTCAGGGGTCCAGAGACGTGGAAGTTTTTGATGGTCCCACTGGAAGAAATCTGGTGCTCTGGTGTAGTGTTCCCCAAACTTCACCCAGGGGGCGCTAGAACAACGGGCTGGAACTGCAAAAGTAGATGCCTACACTTTCCCCTGGATCATGGGCTAGAGCACAGACATGTTTAATGCTGGGGGCACTGAGTAATTATTTTTCTGAAAAGGGCCAAATAGGTTTTAAACCTATGCCTCACTGAAATGAAAATTTGGTGGATCACAGCTGTCTAGTCTGGAACAGACCTAGGGGATGTCACAGATCAGGAGCAGGCCACTGGTTTTGTGTTCAGTTGTGCCTGGAGGTTCCCCAAATCCAGAATAGCCAACAACAGCCAGTGGGCAACAGGGACCTTTTCAGAGAAAGTAACCTGACCAGAGCTCTGAAAAGGTGCCTCTGGTGACAGAGACCTGGAGGCGTACAGAGGAGAGTCTGAGAGCAGGAGGAAGAGAGTGACTGCAAGACGGCAATGGAGAAAGAACAGTTTCTTTTCTCACTTGTTTGCTGCCTTTCTCCAAACTGCTGGGTGTTGTGTAACCCATTTCCTGTTGAAATTGGTCAAGCTGCTGCAAAAATCCACATTATATAAATCAAAAGTTACATAAGCAGTAAGCACCAGAACATTGAGCATGGATTTTGTTTGTTGTGAGTTGTTTTAGTGTCTGCGTGTAATTAAAAAGAAATGCCAGCAATTTAAAGATATGCCTTTTTTTGAGACACACATCTCCAGGAGCACTTGCAATGATCCCAAAGAAGCTGAAAACAGTTTGCCTCCCAGCACTCGGAAGGCAGAGTTTTTATTTTGGGAATTCTAGGGTGTGTGTGTGTGTGTGTGTGTGTGTGTGTGTGTGTGCGCGCGCGCACGCTTCCAAGGAGTCTCCCTGAGCCCTTGGAGAGAGGTATGATGTAACTTTTAATGCTTGGGAGGAAAAACAGAAGTGAGAGAACTTTTTTATCTGGGGACGTAATGGGATCAAAGTTGCTTGGCATCTTTGAGCAGTGCCAGTGCTCTGTGTGTCTCACCCTCTGTTACAGTCCTGCATGGGATGGCCTGGCTCGGAGTGGGCTCTTAGTCAACACTTTATAAACTGGAATTTCTCATAGGCCTACACAGGTGCTGTTTTATGAACTTTGAAGCAAACCACTAAATGACTGTCGCCGACACTGAAATTTTTTAAAGATCACTGAGGTCCTTAACCTTCATTTCTCTCAGCTGTGCTTGCCACACAAGGCAACAATAACTCGATTTACTTCAAAATGTAGATAGTGGCTTGAGAGATTCTAATACCGTGAATGGCTGATCTCCCCCCTTCTCTCTTTGATGCTGCCTGTCAGTGCCAGTCAGACATACTGGGAGGCTTGGGCACGTGGCCTTTCAGGTGGGGGCTATAGAAGAGACAGGCCAGAAAACTACGTGTAGGCTCTTCACTGTCTCCAGCCAGGGGATCATCACGTGGGCATGTGCTCTAGTGAACAGAGCCACCCTGCGGGCCCGTCACAAGGCAGAGGAGGGGTTGCTGGGAGATGAGGCGCCGCAGTCGAGTGTTTGCTGAGGCTCTCTGGCCTCTGCTGTCATCCAGTCGAGTGGAGTGAGAGGGATCCTGGGGAAGCTCACTTCTCTGAGTAGACTTCACACTTGTGACATTTGTGTAGGACCCAGCTCTGAGTTTGATTCAGCACATTCATATTAAGGAGAAAAATGTGCTTCTGAACGAAAGAAACCTATTCCTTTACATGGTACGGGTTGTGGACATTCCTTACTATTGTGTCCCATGAAGTAAAAGAACACAGTGCACTCCAGAGTGCAGAGGAAGGCGCGCCAGGGGCTGGGTCAGCAGCAGGCTGCCACAATGGTTGTGAGGATGGGTAGGGTTTCACCCTGTGGATGTCGGGTTGCCGTGAGCAGGAACTGGCATGACAGCACCAAACAAGAGCATTTGCAGAAACCGTCTTCTTTATACTTGCTCCTTAGAGTTGCCGGCGAGTGCTCTTTTCCAAGGTGGGGCCCAGGGCTCTCAGAGGTAGTGTCATTCAGTTGATAGCAGGCCTTGTGCCAGGCAGAACTCAAGCCTGCCCGCCCTGTAGGTGTGGTGTTTTCTTGCAACGGGTCTTTGTAATGAAGTGAACACATTTGGTAGGCTATCATAGTAATGGCTTCCATCCCTCAAGTGTCTGTTGCTTGATGAGTACTGTCAAATAGACCATTTAAAATAATCTTTTGCTTCAAGGTTGAAAGAATCAGTTGTCTTCTATAAGGGAAAATATATTTGACCCACATCTGCACTTTCGAAAAAACAAAAGGATATGTACTTCATTTAAACTTCCAAGGAAATCAACTCTCTCTCTCTCTCTCTCTCTCTCTCTCTCTCTCTCTCTCTCTCTCTCTCTCTCTCTCCATGGATTGGGAAGACAGATTAGGATAATGGCAGACAACTCAAGCTTTAGAGCCCAACGGCCTTGAGTTTGAATTCTGGTGTTCTGCCATCTATAGCACTGTCGAGCTTCGTCATACCCATAGTAGTTTGCATGTTCTTATGATGCTGTGCCACCAGGGTCTTAGATGCCATCAGGGTAACCCATGGTAGGTAGGTTTCAGTGGAACTTTCTAGGCAAGGAAGAAAGGTCTAACACCATTTCTGAGAATCAGTCCATGAAAACTGTGGGTCACATAGAATATTGTCTGCTACAGGGTGACAAGATCAGCCCCCTAGATGTGAAGGCTCACCCAATGCACCGTGGCAGCAGCGGTGGACTTGAGCCACCCCCTTGACGGTGAGGATGTGGCAGGTTCAGCCACCTTTTCCTTAGTTGAACGTGGGGTCCTCTTGAATTGGAGCTGACTCAAGTCAGTCAGCACCTGCTAACAGGCTTGATGCGGCCTCTCTTACTTTCTCTGAGCCGCCATCTCCTCAACTTTGGAAAGGTTGTGGAGGACACAAACTACAGTCTAGGACGAATGGGAAAATGAATTCAGCAAAATGGAATCAAAGCTTTATAAACAAAGTGCCTAACTTTGGGATACACAGTGTTGTCCCGGGTCTGTTTGGCCTGGTACTTAGATGGTGTATTACCATGTGGGTTGGAAGACGATTCCTGTATACATTTGTTGGGCCCTGCCTGACATCAGCTATCTTTTGGGGGTTTCCCCCTTTTGTTCTCATTCCAGGGAATGACCATGGACAAAAGTGAGCTGGTTCAGAAAGCCAAGCTCGCTGAGCAGGCTGAGCGCTACGATGACATGGCGGCCGCCATGAAGTCAGTCACGGAGCAGGGGCACGAACTCTCCAACGAAGAGAGGAATCTGCTCTCCGTGGCCTACAAGAACGTGGTCGGGGCCCGCCGCTCTTCCTGGCGCGTCATCTCCAGCATTGAACAGAAGACCGAGAGGAATGAGAAGAAGCAGCAGATGGGTAAAGAATACCGTGAGAAGATCGAGGCGGAGCTGCAGGACATCTGCAACGATGTTCTGG